>CM062818.1:1816294002-1816359002 GCA_031772625.1 Pinus tabuliformis
AAAGACTGAGAGGCTCTGAAAAATCCCAGTACTGAGCAAAAGAGAGAATGTCAAGGCCTGCTGGAGCTGGCGGCCAAGGATGAGTGAGAAGACTGAGCAGTGGGCTCATTGTCTGAATCGTCAAAACTATGAAGAGGCCAATGTAATGGTGGAGAATATCCACCAGGAATGGCTGGGACTGAGGAGACCTAGCTGTATGATCCTGGAGGGCACAGTACAAGGAAGCCCAACTCTTCTAACCTCCAAGGCCGATGGACATAATCTCCTGACTACTCCTCTGAACATGGTGAGTTGTATGCTGGGCAAAAAGATAAACAGGAATTGTGAGTGGTATCAGCTTCTGCTTCATACAATTGACTACTTACAATGGAATACGAAACACAATCTGCATTCGTAATTTCATCTCATCTCTGCCAAGATGAAAATCTCAACTATTCTCTACTAGTACTGATTCCAGATAAGCGATGTCATTTTCAGGATAAAAGAATATTATTACGAACTTATGGAAAACCAATATACTGATTAGGTTTAGTGCCTAGACTAATTAGTAGGCTACCATTGCGTGGTCAAAAGTGCAATCAACATCGACCCGATGGGAGGTAAGTATAGAACGACAAATTTAGAGGTTAATAGTCACCGTTTGGATATTTTTCATTTTTCTAAATATGCTGGTTGTAAGAACCACTGTTCATATTAAATAAAAGTCGGTTCATATAATTGCCAATTTTTTCCATCAAGTATATGACAATATAAGAAATCTAAAACTGTCAATAGGGGAATTGGTATAACAGTGTGGTGAGCAGAGTTTTAGGCCATCCACCACGGTTCCATTTTGGCAGTGGTTTGTCTCAACTTTATTCCAGGTGTTTCTAAGGGGTAAAGACGAGGTGTGACTCCCAGGGTATTTCAGTGGAATAGATATCCCTCGTACCTGACACCTGAGCTGAAAGAAGTCGGACCTTTTGAGTACAACCCCTTATGGCAAGTTTCTTGAAGCACTCCCTCTTCTCTCTCTCACACATATATATATTTATTAAAACAGTAATTGAACCCGCTGAACTGGGCTGAAGGAAGTCTGCCCTTTTGTGGTGTAGACCGTCATGACAAGTTTCATGAAGCACACTCTCTCCATATATATATATATGAACTGGACTGAAAGAAGTCTGCCCTTTTGTGGTGCAGCCCTCATGGGAAGTTTTGTTGAAGCACTCTCCCTCCACATTTCAAGAAACTTGCCATGTGAGGCTACACTACAAAGGGCAGACTTCTTTCAGCACAGTTCAACAGGTTCAATTCCTGTTCTGGTAAAAAAGATATGTGTGTGAAAGGGGGAGAGGCAGTGTTTCAAGAAACTTGCATGAGGGACTGCCTTACCAAACATATATATATTATATATAGAGAGAGCAGAGTTATCAAAACAGAAATGAAACCCGCTGAACTGACTAGTCAGACCAGTTCCAGGGAGTTCGTGGGTGAAACTGGCCCATTAAAACAGAAATGACCAATTCCATATGGAACCGGTCTTGTGACTTGCCTGAACCAGCCATGCAGTTCCGCATGGAACTCACGAAATTCACTAAAAAAAAAAAAACTCTAAACCTAATTCTAAGCCCTTGCTCTCTCTATATATAAACTTTGCATGTGTCTAATTATTTGGGCTATGTGTATGATGTATTTTTTAAATCAAAATTCGAATATTTTATGTATTTTTTCTATCTGTTTTTGTTTTCAGTTGTGGTCTAATTATGGTTTTTGGATCTATGGGTCCAATTGTCAGTCTGGTGAGTCATGTATATATACAGACAGAGTCCACAGGGTTAGCTCAACTGGTTTCTAATGACGCTATGCCTTTGACTAGTTTCATGCCAACAGGTACCTGGTTCCAATTCCCTAAATAAAACACGGGTTTACTAGGATGTCATCTATGAATGTGAGAAAAACCTATGGAAAAAGTGCATGTATGTATATAAGTTCTGAAAGCTCTATGCAGCTCAAAATACTTTCGGACAAAAGAGAGATCAAAATAACGGTGGAAATGTTGGGTGCAGGCCATCACTTAAAACAAACAATAGTGCATAAAAAAGTATACAGAAATATCGCCAAAAAGATTATATCAGATTTTGTATACATACGTTTGTTATAGCCATGGCTCGGCATCCCTGTAAGATATTTCTCTTGGATAATCGACTCTTGGTTTTCTTCCATGCCTTCCAACTGCAAACGCACATTAGCCAATTGCATACATTTAGGTGGTCAAACAGAGAATATATGCATTTACAACACAATACAACAAGTTAGTGCCGATATAATCCAATGTCCTCAAGATATACATATTTTCCAACAGTTGAAGAGCTTCCTGCAGAACTATATATAATGAATCAAAATGATCAAATCCTGCATCATAGGGTGTATACTTACTTACTTGGGTACCTCTGGGTTGTAAAATTAATGTCCCTGCAAACTACAAGATCTGTATATGTATATGCACCAACCAGTGGCAGTTTGGACTGGTGGGTAGAACTTAAAATTGCAGGAATTGACACGCATAGGGCAGCCATTTCTGAGCAGCGGTCAAGCCGAGTTCCTAGGATTTGTATGTTTTTGGCATCATTAGAAATTATTCACGAAAACCGGTGGATTCAAATTCATCGATGGTATTGCTAATTTTTACATCGCCACAAATTTACGTTTTACCCAGTGGCATTTTGGTGAGTACCCGTCTTTAGATTAAATGCAATTTTACCATTTAAACCAAGGGCGTTCAGGATATTAACGATTTTTTGAAACTAAATGGATCGATATTTTAGAAATTTTCATTTATTATTTATATTTTTCAATTAAGTGTCTTCAATTAATTGTGTGGAGGATAGGCATACGCTCTGGTATAAGAAAGTTGTGTTAGTTTTATCCGAAGTCTCTACTCGGTAGTTATGCATACGCGCTGTGTTTTACATTGAGAAGTAATGTGTAAAAGGTTGCATATTGCTCCATACATATATGTGGTGTATAAAAAATTTTATTGGTTAAAATTGATTTTTCAACTTGTGTTGACGATGAACCATACTGGTTGCTTCGAAACGCGTAGACAATGAATGTGATTTACGCCGAAATATTTATTCTTATAATTGCTTATATGTTATTGATTATATTTCTTGTTATTTAATTAATTGTATGTATTATTTAAAAGTTATTTAACAGATAAAGGGAGGGATAGATGTCCATAGCCGAGCACCTTAGGAGTGGGTATCAATTCGCTATGTAGATTTTTTTGAATTTTATTTGTATGAGAGTATTAGCATATGTTTAGGAATATGAGTTTGGAAAATTTTAGGGGCTATTTGTAGGTGGGCTAATTTTCCATGATTTTTTCAAAAAAAAATTTCGTGAATTTCTATCTTTTATAAAAATGATTCGCCTAAATTTTACAATATAAATTACTCTACCCTAAAAATCGCCAACATTATATAGAGAGTATATATAAAGTCATTATAAATTTGAATAATTTTACAAATACATTAATAAACATTTTAAAGTTTATCCCTAAATTTTTCCTTGAATATGAGCATGTAGTTAGTGTATTTAAATATGGGTGTTTTGGAGTACATCTAGTGGATTTAGTAAGGTTGGTCACTACTTTGGTGTTTGAAGTGTGCACCATTTTTTAAAAATGGGGGGCGGGGGGGGCGCGGCGAAGTCCCCTTAAGAAGCTTGTATTAGGCCCAATATACAATATATACATTATGTACAAACGTCAGATCCATCACATCAATCACAATCATACCAATATACATGCTCAATTGATACATAATAGGCTGCCGCGCAGCGCAACATATGAGAATCGATCACGGGCGGGGTGCGAGAAAGCCGACTTCCCCAACCGCGTGACCAATGCACTCGTGTGCATTTGAAGTGTGCACCATTACCTATTTACTCATGGAAATTAAAACCTATATCACATGGTTTTGTTAATAGTGAAGTTATTTTCTATTTGATTATTCATCTAGTCAAATATTAAAATGATCTAACACATTGGAATTATGTATGCATGCTTTATCTTTCTAAGAGTGTAGGTTTTCACATTTCGAATTCATGTTTATTTCTTTTGGGGAAAACAATGGAATGCTTGTGAAACATTTGATGTTTTGAGTGGATGCTCCACTCGTCATCAAGGATAAATGAAGTTTTTCTTCTAGAGAAAAAAAAAATTGTTTTCCCCTATGATGAGTGGAGCATCCACTCGAAGTGTTAGACGTTTCACAAGAATTCCACAATTTTTCCCAAAAACAACAACAAATGGCATGCTCTAGCTTTGTTCGTGAGTCATAGTTTGTTTGTTTTACCTATCATTTCTACTCATTTTTCCTACAACCTTGTTTTTATGCATAGTGTAGAATGTGGAGAAGGGTTAAGGGTGACTTGGTTTTCTCACTATTGAAAATAATACTTATTTGGCCTCAAAAACATGGTGAAATAGAATGGATACAAATGCCCTTGAACTTCTTTTTGTTAGGTAGCTTTGCAATGGCCTTTCTTAGGTTACCTTCAACCTTAATGGGTAATTCGTAATAGTTTGGAACCAAAATGGCAATCATAATGACATGATCTATGATCGACATGCATTTTGGTCGAGAAGAATGATAGTTATGGAGAACTAAATGGTGACCTACTTGGAGGGTAATGTGTCCATTGCTCCTAACATTTGGAAAATGATAAACCCTTTTAAATTGAAATATGAAGTTTGTAACATTGGTGTTGCAAGCTTGTTGTTATAATTTAAGGAAAAGTGCACATGGTTACCAGTAGCATAGACATCAAGCATTCACATAGCAAAGCACATAACAAAGAGAAAGAGAAGAGATACAAGTAGTGGAGAACCAACGGAAGCACACTTTATATTATGTCTCTTAAAATCCAAGTAGAACTGATACATTGATACATAGATAGATATTTATATCATGTCGGGACAGTTACAATAGTCTAATTATCTGACTAAACTCTTAACTAATCTAACTTTAGTTATCTTAACAATCATCTTTACATTATATGTTATCTGACTCAACTAGGCTAGTTGACTAAGTCGACTAGCCCCTCCAACATCTCCCCCACCCTCAAAGAGTTCTGTAGAAATTCCCACTGTAGATCAACAGATTATGCAATATACTAAAACACAATACAAGATCTACTTCTACAACACTTTGCGAAAGCTTAATCGAATTGAGCAAGATCAATGAAAACACATATAACTGAGAATGAGAAATCAATCACACATAACACAGAAGGAATAACCCGGGGAAAGCCTCAGCCTAAAACCCTAATCTCTGTATTATCATACAAGTGGAAATATGTTCAAGTTACAAAAATAATCATCTCTCAAGCTATCTTGCTCTCTCTGCAATCAACAATATTGCTCATAGACAGTCAAAGGCTCTCACAACCTTCTCCTCTGCCCTCCAAGCCTCTTATTTCCTTGCGCAGTTTTTCTTGGGGTCCAATGCTTCCACTTGTGTGAATTCCCACCTCACACTGCTCACTTGGCTCAGAAATAATTGCACAAACCTGAAGGAGATAAATCCTTCTGCATGGATGAGTTTCCTATATAGGAAAAAATCCTCCAACTGATAGTACACTATCCCATCCTTTGATCTCAACTGGGTCTCTGACTGAACTGACATGCATGAGTTATTTATGAGAGAATATTCAGTTATCTGAAGTGCAACAGTTACATGCATGCATGCATTAACTAACTAAACTCATAATTAATTCAATAAATTGTTTGAATTAATCTAACTGAGCCAACTAATTACAACTCAATATTACAACTCATCCTTATCTCTTTAACTGATGGATAAATTCCTCAATCAATGGAGAAACTATTGCATGTCCCCACATAGACTTCATGTTTGATTTTCTACAACTAATTAACTCATGGTGAATTGATTAATTACTTTACAAACAGCTGCTAAGATCAAATTCGAATTTTACTTCTCAATTTTAGTTCAGGGACTAACTAAAATTGGAATCTAAACCGAAATACTATTTATAGCAATGTTATTTTTAGCACTTCCATTTTACATTCCTTGTTGCTATATCCAACACTGGTACCCGGACTGCTATTTATAGCAGTGCTATTTTTAGCACTTCTATTTTTAGCATTTCTTGTTGCCATTCTCAACACTTCCTCTCAACAAGAAAGGAATTCAACTCGAACCTGATCCTAAACCTTTGGAATGTTCTGCATGCAACACTTCTCCCAAGTGTTATTGCTCAACAACTCTAGAAACAAAAAACTCCCAACTGACCTTCTTATTCGGCTAGAAACATCCTCTGATGCTGAAGCTTCCTCTGCCGCTGACAAGTGCTCCCTCTGTGACCTCTAAGCTACTACACAACACCGTTGCACACCTCTATGTGCCGTCCTGCACTGGTGCAACTTTTGTGCCTCTCGCATTGTTGCAGCCTGCTAGCTCTGCATTGTCTTGGGATTCCTGCATTGTAGCTCTCTCTACCTCTCCATCCACATCCGTCTCTACCCACTCAGCCAGTCCTGCTACTCCTCGTCAGGGCTCCCGTAGCAAGGTCTAATCAAAGAGGTTGGGTACCTCAATGATCCTGCCCCTATTCCAGCCTTGGGACTGTCACTCCACATCGCCCCACCTCCTACCTGGAGGTATGGATGCATGTGATCCCTCTGCCCACTTGGCTTGAAATTTCCCCCTACTAGAGGTCTCTGCATGAGTGGATGCCTCCACTCTGTCTCCTCTCAGCTTCTCTAATTGTGGTTGCTCCACAATTTCCTGAAGCTGCTTCTGAGGCTTCTTCTAGGGTTGCATGTTGAGAGCTAGTGTACTCTCCCTCTCAATCACCAAGTCTCCAATAGTTGCCTTGCTCCTCAAGGCTTTGCATCTTGAACCTCAAGAGCATACAGGTTCTTGACTCGTGAACCGATCTACTTCACCTGTCTCGTGATGATGTGTCTAAGGAAAACCTTTCCCTTACTGAAGACTATATCTTTCAGCGTCGCGATCGACACCAAGTTTTTCTTCAGTCCTGGTGCATACTTGACATCGGTCAAGGTAATGCGAGCTCCATGCTCCCTCTAAAAAACAACCGTGCCTACACCTGAGACACTATACTTTTCATCATTACCCATCGCTATGAGTATCTGGAGATCTTTCTCCTCCAACGTACTAAATAAACTCTTGTCGTCGGTAATGTGGAAGGAAGCTCCACTGTCAAGAAACCAACCACATCCCACCATGGATGAAACCATGCATGCGAAGAGGGTGAAATCCAACTCGAACTGTGAGGCCAATGTCTCACCTTCAAATCCTTCCTTGGATCCCATCTTGGATTTCTTTAGTGGACAATTTGTAGCAAAATGGCCCACCTCATGACAACGAAAGCATTGCACTTTTGATTTGTCAAACTTCTTCCCACCATGGGAAGAACTCGATTTGGGATGAGAATCCTTCTCCTTCCCTTTCCTCGCCTTACTCGCTAAGGCTAGATTTTCCTCATCATCTTGCTTCGATGAGGATCCATCTCTGGTGCTTCTTCTTATTTCCTCCTGCATTAGATCCGACCAAAGTCGTTCCCAATCTGGCAGTTTTTCTCTTCCATTAACCGAGTCTTGGTAGCTATGCCAACTCTTAGGAAGACCGAGGAGTGCAAGACTCACCATGTCATCATCAGTGGTCGTGATCCCTACACTTCCAAGCTCATCCCTGCAGGTGGTGAGCTTGTTCAGATATGTAGAGATCGTGTCACCCTTTTCACACTTGATTTTCCGAAGCTTGTCTTTCAGCGCCAACTTCCTTTGATCGCTGCTATTCTGATATAGATCTTTCAATGTTTTCCACATTGAAAACGGTGTCTCCTTCCCATGGAGACTCGAGACTATGTGGTCTCGAACTCCCTCCAGAAGGATTCTCCTTGCTCTAGCCACACATTTCTTCCATTCCGCCAATTGAGTAGCATTAGTCGGCTTGGGGACTTCTTGATCAATGAAGTCCTTTAGACCGTTATCCTCTAATACTGCCTCCATGTGATCCTTCCAGGCTATATAATTTGAGCTGCCATCAAGGGCATACTCGAGTCTTAAACTGTTGAACACCATTGGTGAAATTGAGATGTGATAAGAACTCGATTTCTATATTCAGGGACCACAAACTTCAAACTTCTCCCTTCTTGTATACAGTTCTTCTCTTTTGATCACCTTTGCTCTGATACCATGTAGAAATTCCCATTGTAGATCAACAGATTATGCAATATACTAAAACACAATACAAGATCTACTTCTACAACACTTTGTGGAAGCTTAATCGAATTGAGCAAGATCAATGAGAACACATATAACTGAGAATGAGAAATCAATCACACATAACGCAGAAGAAATAACCCGGGGAAAGCCTCAGCCTAAAACCCCATTCTCTGTATTATCATACAAGTGGAAATATGTTCAAGTTACAAAAAGAATAAGCTCTCAAGCTATCCTGCTTTCTCTGCAATCAAACAATACCGCTCATAGACAGTCAAAGGCTCTCACAACCTTCTCCTCTGCTCTCCATGCCTCCTATTTCCTTCCGCAGTTTTTCCTGGGGTCCAGTGCTTTCGCTTGTGTGAATTCCCACCTCACACTGCTCACTTGGCTCAGAAATAACTACACAAACCTGAAGGAGATAAATCCTTCTACATGGATGAGTTTCCTATATAGGAAAAAATCCTCCCACTAATAGTACACTGTCCCATCCTCTAATCTCAACTGGGTCTCTAACTGAACTGACATGCATGAGTTATTTATGAGAGAATATTCAGTTATCTGAAGTGCAGCAGTTACATGCATGCATGCATTAACTAACTGAACTCACAATTAATTCAACAAACTATTTGAATTAATCTAACTAGACTTGACTCAGTTAATTGAGCCAACTAATTACAACTCAATATTACAACTCATCCTTATCTCTTTAACTGATGGATAAATTCCTCAATCAATGGAGAAATTGTTGCATGTCCCCACATAGACTTCATGTTTGATTTTGTACAACTAATTAACTCATGGTGAATTAATTAATTATTTTACAAATAGCTGCTAAGATCAAATTCGAATTTTACTTCTCAATTTTAGTCCAGGGACTAACTAAAATTGGAGTCTAACCCGAAATACTATTTATAGCAATGTTATTTTTAGCACTTCCATTTTTCATTCCTTGTTGCTATATCCAACACTAGTACTCGAACTGCTATTTATAGCAGTGCTATTTTTAGCACTTCTATTTTTAGCATTTCTTGTTTCCATTTTCAACACGTTCTTCATCCCAAAGAAGGGGAGATTTGGAAAGATACAAAAATATAAAAGACGGTAGAATTCATTGTTGCCTCTCTACGAGCTGAAAATTTTACAAAATTTTAATACAAAATACATTGAAGAATAAAAGATAGATCAAGGCAGCCCGCAGAGGTTTGGTCTCATGGCCAGCGAACGATCTGCTAATTCGTCTGTGCCGCTGTGCAGGTCATGAGTTCGAGTCTCGTCTTAACCGAGGGTCGTTCTTGCGGGCTGGGCGGTTCCTCCTAGAGGTTATATTGGCAGCCGGTGGGATTCGACCCCATGTAACGCGAGTACAATACCACCGCAATTGCCGATTCTGCTAGTCACCCAAAAAAAAAGATAGATCAAGGCATAATTTCTGGTGTTTCTTCGACAAGTGCTTCTAAAGCCTCAGACTGATCTTCATGAACTAATTTTGCATACTATCGCACTACTTGATCCACTTCGACTTCATGTGTTTGTTGTTTTGAAGCTGCAACACATGTTGAGATACTAGGTACATAAAACTGAAGGGTGGATTGTGGTGGTTGTGGCGACAAAGAATGAACTGGCGATGACATGTTCGGGAATGTAGTTCGATAAATGACTGGTACAAAAATTTGGAAATGTTCTTCAAAGATTGGCCATTCCTGAACTGCTAACCTTGGTTGAGCACTCGATTCCTTGAGATTTTCCAAGAACTAAACTCTTTCTTCCAACGAAGTCTACTCTAATATCCTTTGTTTGAAAGGCTTTACTTGTTCAAGTTGTTGGACTTGATTAAGTATTACCTGCAAAAGTTCAATAACATTATTTGCTTCTAATTGTGCTTTTTTTCCTTCTTTGAGCCACTCTTGTTCATTTTGCATTAGTTGTGCATAGATTTCCTGTTCATGTTCCAACTAACTATCAAGTGTTTACTTAGCTCTTGGATCAACAAATTGTCTTGAGGCCAAATCACGAATAACCATGTCCTATGCTCTGATGCGACTATGATTCGATGACAAATAGGTCAGCCAATTATTAAGTGTAGTTGTTAAAGCAACACCTTTGTCGAGTGTTTTCTCCAATGTTTGTTTGGCTGCTACGAATTCATGATGAGATTTATGAGGTATCTCTGTGAATTGCTTACTTCCCGCTATTGATGGTCTAGCCTGTAAGTCTATTAATTGTGTGCTAAGCTGCTCATTTTCATCAATCAACCGGTACACCAACTACTGGAAGGCAACGAGATGATCATCAACTTCGATTGGATTGTCTATGTTAACTTTTTCTGCTGCCTGTTTCTAACAATCCAGCCAAATCTCCCTTTCTCGTTCATGTTTCTTTTGAAGCTTAGTGGTGTCTTTTTCCTCTTTCATCCACAATTTGGTTGATTTTACAGAATTCTCCAAGACTTCAAAAATCTACTTATCACTAGCAAGTTTTAGGTTGGCATACTTAGTACGGATTTCAATAAGTTCTTTATTGATTTGAGTTCCATGTGTGCTTGTTGACGTCGGCTTAGATGACATTGTATCGATTGAAGAAGGTTGAGTGACTGATGGATTGGTCAATGGAAGATCATTCAGTATTATTTATTGTTGTTTTGTTGGCATAGTTGTCATTTGTTGAGTCTGCTCATTATGAGTTATGACTATGTCATCCAACTGAGTATGTTCTAATGAATTATCCTCGGAGTTTTGTTGATATGACACATTTTCATCCAACTAACGTTGCTCCTCTTCAATATCCGTCAGGAAAATAGGTGGAGTATCCTTAGTTAAATCAATTTCAGTCACTTGAGTCTTGGTCTGTGTTCCTACAGCCTGCTCCAACTCATCTTGTTGTTGGTCAGAAATATTATTTTGTTTCTAAGTAGAATTGTCATTTTTCCCATTAATGGTGGTGTCATTTTGCACGGGATTATGTCCTGACGAAGCTTGTTAAATCTCTTTCATCTTCTATAAAATATTTTCCACAAAAACATCCTTGGCCATTCCTATTGCTTGTTGTATACCTTCTTTGACATATGAGACTGTTGTTTTTGTCTTTTAGGGCCTTTGACTACTTTGCCTTTTGCTTTGATTCCAACCACTTGTTGAACTACTTCATCAAGTTTTTGTTCTAAAGGGTTATGTAGTTGAATTTCTGGTAATACCTCTTCCCACCGATCTCGGCAGAAGAAGTCACAGTGGCCTTAGGACTCTAGGACTCTTTCCAACTGGATTTTTGTGATGATTCAACCAACGAAACTAATAAGTCGACCTTAAAGGGTTACAAATACAAGGTAGGTTCTGCCTCCTCTTCCAACTTGGCATCAAGGGCATGGTAATAATGTCCTTAGATAATTCTAGGACTCCAATAGGGATAGAAAAATTTGTGATGGACTGTTAGCGTAATTCATCAAACACTTGTTCAATAATGGGCTGATAAGAGTCCTAAGGCTATGGTCCAATGATTGCATGTGGAGGTTTGGTCCCCATAAGTCTTGCGGTCCATTCCTGGGTAGACTATGTATTGACTCTTCCTTGATTCGTATGAATAACAAGAAGAGTATATATATGTGGAAAAAAGATAGTGGGATGATAAGGCAATTCTTGTGGGTCTGCCTCGACAGTTTTATTATACCATACTTTCATAACATCTAGACATAATTATATATGGGGATAAGGTGGAAATACCCGATGAACATGTTGTGGAACCCTCCACTTGTTGGAGGACAACTTGAAATTCAACGACCAATTTTTGAATAACTCATGGAGGCCTAGAGACTAGGGTTTCCAAGAGCATCCATGTGAAAAAATCTTTAAATTATTCATGAGCGACATATTCTTCCTGTTGAACTATGTCTCCCCAACCAACGAACTAGATTTCATTGCTAATTAAATGAGAAAATAAGAGAAGCGAATGTGTTTACCTGAATTTTGGCAGTCCTGGAATTTGGTCTTTATGAGGTTCATGAGGTATTATGCCCAATTATAAGTCTTCCCAGCGGTCGCCATCTCATCGATTGCTTCTAACATATTTAACTTGACATCGAAAGCCTGACCAACAGGGGTGGGACAAAGAGAAACAATCATACAAGTCCATCTTACCAGAGGGTCCTAGACTTACTTGATTAGTAACCCTCATGAATTCTTATCAGATGTTTTGCTCACAAATTTTTTGATCCACTTGTTACAGTTGGCAGTATTAGGTACCTTCTCTCCTTTGTTTGGCATTCATGTAATCAAGTGGATGACTGTCCCAAGAAACAATCATACAAGTCCATCTTACCAAAGGGTCCTAGACTTAGTTGATTAGTAACCCTCATGAATTCATATCAGATGTTTTGCTGGAAATTTTGTGATCCACTTGTTACAGTTGGAAGTATTAGGTACCTTCTCTCATTTGTATGGCATTCACGTAATCAAGTGGATGACGGTCCTGAAAAACGATTGCGGCTAGGTGAACCAAAGCTTCTCATTGTGGTATCTACTTATCAGGTATTTTGTAGCTTCTTCCTTCATGCCATGCATATCTACCATCAATGGGGCACCAAGAATGTTGCAGATTCCTACTTTCTCCAACCACTCAAAGTCTAAATTCCACTGATTTCCATGTTTGGCCCATCGAAGAAATGACTCATAATTCTTCTCCCAAGAAGGTTCATCTACTTTCGCCTACTTTATATAATGCATGCAAACTTCAAGCTTTGTTTTTCTGCAAGATTAGATCGGCCTCTTAGTTCGAGGTTCGACCGTAACGTCATCGTCCTCAAAGCAAACTTTTCTTTTCACCATTGCAAAATCGCTCTAGAATTTTGTAGTCCTCATACAATCTAATAGTTTGGAATCAAAAATCACAAAACTCAGGCTATCTAGAATGTTGTCAAGGTCGCAATTGACACTTAACAGAATTTCTGGCAGAATGTTACACACGCCTGAGGCTTCATTGGTTTTTATGGAATTGGAATTAAATGCGCCATCATTTCCACTTGCTTCCTCTTCCACAAATTGTCTCATAGAATTTTGATTTTATCCTCCAACGTCACGTAACGCACACATGCCACCTCATCACCACCCTATTTGTGGAGTAGTGAATGATTTTGAGATGATTCTAGCGTACGTCTGACAATGATGGGACTTGTGGAGTATGTGATGTGTCATGATTAGATTGATGTATTCGAGTATTTTGATTTTTTAATTTTGGTTTTTATCTATTGTGAATTGTGTTTTGAGATTCTCGTGCTTGGCATTTATTTACAATTGATTTTCTTAAATTTCTTTCTGACACATGGTTGAAGCATTTGTCCTGGTTATCTATCCTGTCGAGATGTTCTTTATGTCTAGGACCTGTCAATGATTCTTTTTCTCGTCGAGTTGGTTGCTTGATTTGTTTATTGAGTCAGATTATTTATAGTGTTCTTTGAATTTTTGTCTACATTTTTGTCATGTTTTGTCCTTTGAGTGATATTTGTTAGAGCCTAGATTTACCTCAGGCTGAAAAGGTAGGATCCAGGGCCAACATCAAACCACGCTCAGCCTCGTAGCTAGCCCTACGAGGACAGGGGAGGGCTCTCTTCGGGTCAATCTCAGCAAAAGATAATCGATGGGGCTTGAGATGATAGAAATAAAAACTGATTTTATGCTAGGTATGAAGTACAAGGCTTTGATTTGATTTTTTGGGGGTTTTGTTGGAATCAAGGGGAAAGCAAATTTTGGGGTGCGGGGATTGAGGCTCAGTTCTGCAGAGATCTCAATGGGGCAAGGTAGGCAACCATTTTGGCACTTAAATTTTAGTGAGATGGAAATAAAAGACAGGTGAGGTGTTGAAGAGCGCAAGAGCAATCATGAATCCTCCCCAAACAGCTGAAAACATCAAATAACTAAAACAAACTTCAAGTAGAGCATTGCACTTTCAATGAATTCTACTTACACTCTTGTTTGTTTAGTTTAGAAGAAATAAGATAGATTATGTAATCACATAAACAAATTCACAATCACAAAGAGAAGCACTGTACCAAGACAAATTGCCACATGAATCCCAAAGAGTGCTGCAAATCCTGGTCTCAATTCCTTAGCCAAAATACTGAAAATGAATGTACAATGAAGCTCAAGGCTTTCTCAAGAGTCCAACCTTCTACCAAAATCCAACCCCTACACTATGAAATTCATAAAATATATACATTTTCTCATCCTTGTACTAAGGGATTGAGCTCAACCATTTTCTTCAAAATAGAATTAGTTACATTAAACTTGGGTCGAATTTCTGAAAATAGGTGTTGAAGATGACCTCGTATCTCCTAAACCATAGCACCTGTTACAAAACTGAAAGAGGTTTTTGTAGATAAGGTCATTATGGAGAAAAACCTCTTTCAAATTTGGGAAATTCATTTCCAGTAGCTCACAATATGTTCCACAAAATCATATCTAAAACAGAAAATCATTAAAAATTTAAATCTGTGAAAATGAGCTGTAAAGATCTAGTCACATATCCCAATCCATGACACCTGTGAATAAACTGAAAGATGTTTTTGTTATATGGCTCATGCTTAACAAAACATACTTGGGTTTTTCAAAATTACTTTCCATATTTTGTAAAATGGCCCCACACTAAAATGACTAAAACAGTAAAAAAATATGAAAAAATTGCTTTGTTTTAATGTAGGCTCCAAATATCACTATATATCTCCCACATAGTAGCACCTATGCATAAATTGAAGGAGGTTTTTGTTATTTGGTATGTGATGAACAAAAACCTCTTTCACTTTTGAAAAATTCCTTACCATTATTTCAAAAACTGATTTGTACTAAACTTGTCATTGTGTGCAGCAACTGACCTCAAAACATGCATAACCAAGAATCACTCATTCATTTCTTCTAATCCAGGAACCGGTTATAGGAGTGTGATATACCGTTGGAAAGATTTTTCTAAGATTCTTCTGATGGACACACTTGTGACATGTTTTGTGTTAAACATCATGTGCAAAACATCTAACAAAACCAGACATAGTAAGAGCTCATGTTGATCCCTGGTGACAGGCTGCGAAGACTGGAACTAACAATGTTGATCCATATTTTGTTTAGCCTTTTTATTTAAGAGATTACACATATCCACTTCTTGTTCCATATTTTTCTTAACATTGTCTTCTTGATTGTGCTTTTTTTCTTTTTTATTGGATCTCCAACTGCTCTGTTAGTTACTTTATTTCTAATCTATAACTGCTTTTTGTAATAACTTGCTAAATTCTGCTTAACCCAGAATTTGGTCGGTTAGCCCACCATAGAGTGGTTTTCAAGCTAACCCATGTTCCTGGCATCTCAAAAAGGTTTTCATGAGGAACACCCCATTGTTGTTAGGAGACATACTTCTTGAGTCGGGCATCATTGACAAGTGACTTGAATAGATGCCCTTGCAATGTCTTCAATTGTATAGCTCTTGAAGGTTGTATGTCTTCAATCATGAAGGGTCCCAGCCATGCAATTTCTAGTTTCCTTGGTTTACCCTTCACTTGCGCTCATATAACAAGACTAAATCGCCGACTTCAAAAATTTTCGTTTGCAAATTTCTATCATGCCACATCTTTTGTTGATATTTACTAGTTTGTTGGTGGTAGAGTGCATGGAGTCAATCTTCCTCTATTTGTTGTAATTGTTGGAGTCGTTCCTTCTACAACTTTGTATTATACTTCAATATAGTCAATACTTATTGCATTTGTTGAGCACTAGAATGGAACGACTACTTCCTGTCCATAAACAAGTTTGAAAGGTGTCGATCTTATCAATTGCTTGTACATTGTGCGGTATGCCTAGAGGATGGTTGGTACCTTGTCATCCCAGTCATCTTTGTCTAGGTTGCAAACTTTTGTTAATCCCTTGTGTAACATTTTATTAAAATAATCGACAATGCCATTTGCTTGAGGGTGATAGGCAATGGTATTTTTATGTTCAATCATGAAGTTCTTCATTAGTGTTTGAATCGTGGCATTTACGAAATGAATCCCTCTATCACTAATGATGACCAAAGGACAGCGAAACCATGTTATTATATTTTCGTATATGAATTTTGTTGCTACTTCTTTGGTACATGATTCGACCGATTCTACCTCTGCCCACTTCGTTAGATATTCCACTATTGTTATGATATATTTTTCTCTCATTTGTTTAGTTCTTTTGGGAAATAGTCCGACAAAGTCGATTTCCCAAACGTCAAACGGTAGTGATGAAACAATTAAATGAAACGACATATGGTGCTTAGGTAGTTTCCACTCGGATCTTTGGTATATATTGTGTTTTTGTACATGCAATCAATAGTCTCAAAACATTGTTTCCCACCATAATCTTGCTTACAGTATTTTCCTCGCGGTTGTGTCGCCCTGGCAATGACCTCCTGCTCCCCCTTTATGTGCCTCGTCAATAATATCATTCCTTTCATGTTCCAAGACACATCTTCACAGTACCTCGTCAATACCCAATTTGTATAATTGTCCATTTATCAAAGTAAATGGCGCTACTTTGATTGCAAGAGTCTTTTTCTTCTTTTCAGGTAGTCCCTTAGGTGGTTTTCCCATGTGCAAAAACTCAATTATTTTAGCCAACTCTACAGGGACTGCTTCGATTCTAAACAAGTGCACATCAGGGAGGCGATCCTCAATATCCGTCAGCTCTTCTCTAGATTCTAGTCGGGATAAATGATCAGGACCAACATTCTTCTTTCCTGGTTGAACAATAACTTCAAATTCAAATTCTTGAAATAATAATAACCAATGACAAATTTACCCTTTATGAATTGGTTCATTAATGAGGTATTTTAATGCTTGATGATCCGTATAGGATATAAATGGGTTTTCTAGAAGGTAATGTTGGAACTTCTGCACAACAAATATCATAGTTAAGGCTTCTTTTTAAATCGTTGAATAATTTCTCTCAACTTTGTTGAATTTCCAATTGGCATAAGCATTAGGATGATCTATCGATTCATCATTGGGTTACGCCAAAACTACTTTGATTGCCAGATTCGATGCATTGACATACACGTGAATCAGTTTTAACCAATCAAGAAATTTGAGAATATGTGCTTCAACTAACTTCTTTTTTAGTAATTGGAATGATGATATAATGCACTCCTTTTTTGAAGATCTTGATCACTCGCTCCTTGGGCTGAGTCCTATTGCTCACAGCGTTTGAATACCTACACAAGAGTCCAAAAACACAACAAAGCATAAAAGTGCAACAAGCATAATAAAATGTAATCCACTTAATAGATCGAGGAGCATTAAGATAAATGAAGGACTTACACAAGCATTTATGGAAAGTGAACTAGCAGTTGTATATATTAATGAACACAATAGAAAGCATACAACCCAGGCCTTGATGTTAGTAGCCATCCTTAAGTGAATGTTCAAGTCCAAGCTCAAGCTCTCCAAGCACTCCTTCTCCAAGATAATGTAAATATCATGTAGGCACTATCTCAGCATAAGGGTGAAAATAATGAGATACCAACCATTTGGGAATGGAGGGGAATGAATATATAGGCAGGGAGAGGGAGTTAGGATCTCGCCAAAGATAGGGGAAGGTCCTCATCTCAAGGAGGAAGCTCACAAGGATAAGATCAAAGGGAAATATTGGGAGAATTTGACCACATCCACAACAAACATCATCCAGCTCATCGTTCTAGAAGCCTCTAGATCATGAAGCTTCTCCTCCTCTTTGGGAAAACTTTCCTTTTAGGGATCAACATGAGTATCCAGGCTAAATCCGCGCTGGCAACGTGAGGCTCATATGGTGCAATCTGCCATTAGCATGAGTAGGTAGTGTCATAGTGGCGCTAACCTAGAAATTAGGGTTTTGAGCTCATTTTACTCGGGAAAAGCTCAAGGAAACTTTTCATTAGTTCTTCAGGGAGGATTTGGACTACATATTAGGATGGGTACATTGCATAGTTGTCAAGTTTTGGGCACTTCAGGGTATGACACGGGGAAGTGCAGGAGGTGTGAAAAAATATTGTGTAACAGATGCCCCCTAAAGCATGAAGGAAGAATAGGGAGTGATGGCTAAGATGCTTTACGATCTATTGCAAGGACAAGAATAAACACCACCAGAAGACCTATAAATCAAGGATGCATATACATATGCATATCTAATATCTCTGTCATATATATCAAGACATGAATCCATGGTATGGGCGTAACCATCCGAATAGAAAGGACCATGTGAAAAGATCCACGATATGGGCGCATCCATTCGAATGAAAAGGATTGTCAGGAAGTCTAAGATCCATGGTATGGACACAACCATCTGATATAGAAGGATCATCATCATCATACATACAATCTTGAATAATACATAACTCCACGCAGCTTGATTTATATCAAAAAAAAATTAGGCTCTTGTGCTCCATCCCAACCCATCAAAGTATGAATTCTAGCATGAAAATGAATGTGTCGAAGGCTAGCATGCTAGAAAACCACCTGATTACTGGCCAATGATGTGAACTGTTAACAGGCACGAGAGAAATCACCAATAATGACAATGGCTCTCAAGGTACGACAAAACAATTTGCAAATGTGAAAATGAAGTTGAAGTCAAACACTCATGGAATCATCTGATCGAAGGCTAATGATGAAAACCTATCGTCGAATGTGAAGAAATTGCCATTAAGGCTTGCAAACTCTAAGGTACTAAAAGGGAGTTTCTAAGTCATCTTCCTGGATAATGAGCTAAAGTTGACAGGAAGTGACCCGTCGAAGGAGGGCCATAATGATTCCCTCATCATCGACACGAAACAAGGAATAAAATGGAATAAATGAGTATGATCTAGGATTGTGGCAAAAGGTCAGACAATGTATAGGTAGTAAACTATAGATAAGACTTCTCTTGAACATATCGGCGACACGACTTTGGAGTGTGGCAGCATTTGACTCAACATAGGACCAAGGGTCATGATGAGAGGAAAAATGGATCACCCAAACCTGGAAGGACAAGTGACTGAGTGAGGATATCCCAAACCCAACACGAGAAACAGATGAGTGTCATGTTCAAGAGCGACATGTTGCCTATACAAGAGATGTTTCACTTTCACTTTTTCCCCACTATTTCTAGTGAGTACCCCAATTATTTTTAATCACAATATTGAAGGGGATAACATATGCTTGTCATATAAGTTCATTCTTCGAATGAATCCATCCTAGTAAGATTACGAGTCCTAGGAAGGAGAAACTCGATCTCGTCATGGTGACAAGTCTTTCGTCGTTTAATTTTTACGAATTCGACGGAAGAGTAACTCGGTGTCTTTTTCATATTTAGAGTGAGTGATCAAGATCTTCAACAAGGGAGTGCATTATAGCATCAGAGCGAGGTAGGTCCCCTTAGGAAGAAATGGTCCCCATTGTGTTGAGTTCCTCCATGAGATGAGGAAACTTCTGCTAAACTTGGTCCCTGGTGAGCCACTTGCCCTAGTGAAGGAGTTAGCCTGCTTTGACAACTCAATATAGTTGGATCCTTTGTTGTCGGGTGTTCTTGATTTGTGTGTCCATGATTTGATCAGTTGTGGCTTGTTCCATGCAGTCTGGGTTTAACTCTATTGGTGTGAGTTGTTCTGCAATGTCGGATGTGTCCAACAATGGTGGAAAGTAGGGTCGAAGGCGGTCCACATTGAACACTAGGTGCAAAACAAGGAATGGTGGAATACTAAGCTCAAAGGCATTGTCCTCTACTGCCTTGGTGATGGTGTATGGCCCATATCGGAGCGAGCGAAGCTTGCGGTGGGGCCTAGCTAGGTGATCCTTCTACAAATGTAGCCAAACTTTGTCTCCCACCTAGAACTTGTGTGGCACCCGATGCTGATCATGTCATTGCTTGTACTTAGCATTGGCTCTATCCAATATGTCATGGACCTATTGGCGGATGTGTTGAATGTGCTCAATGAAGCTATTTGCCTTGTTGGCTTTACACTGGACATGAGCCGAATTTGCTTGAGTAGCTGCAAATGGTATGGCCACATCAATGGGACATAGGGGCTGGAATCCCAAGCCCACCTGAAAAGGGTTGTGTCCAATCGAGGTTTGGAGAGCCCTATTATAGTTGTGTTGGACATAGGGGAGGATCTCATCCCATGTTTGTGGACACTTTGAGTTGTACATGTGCAGAATGTGTACGATCATCCTGTTGACGACCTCTATCTGGTCATCAGTTTGGGGATGGAAAGTTGTGGACTTAGTGAGCTTGGTGTCCAACATCAATGAGAGACTGGACAAAAATGTACTGAGGAACTTGTTGTCCCAATCTGAGATGATAGACTATGGGATCCCAAAGTGATATGAAAATCACTCTTGAGTGACCTCAGTTAATTAATTATTGAATGAAGGTATTACAGATTCATGTGCTGGTGTGTGTCTATGTCATTTTAGGCAACGGATCGATCAGATTGCAAAATACACAGACACTGGAAATATGGAAAACAACAAGAGAAACACAGTAAGCAAATACAAGAACACAACAAATTAATAAGGAGTTCACCCTATCCTCCAGGGATACATCTCCGGTCCAGCTTTTAGCGGTGGCCTTCTTTTATTGTGTCTTTAAAGCAGATAATTACAATGAGGAGCTCAAACTGAGTCTCCTGAAACAGAATTGCTTGGCAGGGTGGTTCTTGGATTCCCCAACCCACTAGAGTGCACAGACTCTTTTCCTTACCAGCTCTTGACCTCTCTGGTCTTCAATGGGAAGAGCCCAATGTGGTGCTCAGTTCCCCGACAGATCCTCTCAGGGATGGCTCGATGCTGCCTTATGCTGCAGGTCATCTCGGCTCTTTGTCTTTTTGCTCTTTGCTTCACTGTCTCTTCTTTCATTTGTCTTCGTCTTCTTCTCTCCATTCTCCATTCTCCTTTTGTTCTGTTCTGTTTGTGCATGGCTTTAAATCCAATCGCTCTCATGACTGCTCGATTCCCCTTCCGCCTCCGTCGGATCGCCTGCTGCTGTTCACATGGAATTCCCTATCCTCTGCATCATCATCAACGGCTCACAGGGAGTGGCCACTTGTCCTCTCGCTAATTGCGCTAGCTCTTCCTCATCGGTTCGGTTTTCCAGTTACACTATGGAATGAGTCATCCGCCATCTCAGCGGTCAAATCAGACCTCAAATCCTTATATATCGCGGCTTAATCCCCTGTTAAATCCAGTTCTTTCATCGGGCGCGATCTTAGCCATTAGATCTGGAGCCCCTAGATCCAACGCCATTCGCTCATATCGCGCGGTTGACTTGCTCGACCATTAGCACGCGATGAGCAGCGGTTTTCTCTCTCCTCCGCTTGCCACGTGTCGGGCGCTGAATAAAATCACTCACTTTTCTTCAATTCTACTTACCGCCCAAGGGTGCCCCCGATATACTGTCAGTTTCAGAGCGCGGGTCCCACCTTTAGCCTTTAGCGCTTTCCCCACGGTTTTCCCGGCTTCCATGCTACCAAGTGCTTTAGGGATTTCCTTCTCGAGGGGTTTTGCCCAGTGATGTGCAATTAGAAACTGCCTCCTTTTCCTGATCCGGGCTTCCCAGGTGCTAGTTTCGCCTCCTGCGGGGTCTCCATGGGCCTTGGTCAGCGCGCTTTGACCGAGGTCCTCGTCGTTCCTCGCTGGCTGCCAACTGCCACTGTTCAGAGGTCTTCCTGATCGCTCTGTGTTGATAATTCTTTGAAGTCTGTCCTGTTTTGCTACAACCATGGTGTTTTGATTATTCTTCATGGATCCAATTCGGATCACGACCTTCCCACTAAAAAAGCTTTTGGACCACCAAAAGTTGGTTTTCAAGCATCAACTAAGTGGGGGTACAATTGTCTCACTTGTCCAATCTCTATCCACTTTGCACTACTCGACTTTGAACCCTTGAGTCCAATTCTGAGGTACTCAACATCTCCCCTGCGCGTCGTCCTCACCTTCCTGTCTAAAACTCTGTCTTCCTGCAATTCATTAAGATATTCAGGTAGCAGGTCATCAATAGAAAGCAATTGACTCTGCTCTTCGGGATCCTCAATTAGTGAAGGTTCAAACAGTCTCAAGCAATCTGCGTTTATGACTGAGTAGATGTGCATGTAAGCTGGTTGATCAAGGTGAAAAGCATTTTCCCTAATCTTCTCAAGTATCTTGAAAGGTCCATACCTGATATGCTTTATCTTTTTACCTTCACCTTGCATCCTGTCCTTACTGATGTATAGCTAGACTTGGTCACCAACTTGGAAACTATGCTCCATCCGATGCTTGTCATGCCTTGCCTTGTATTTGGCCTGGCTCTTTTCCAACTATTCTTGTATTGCCTGGTGGATCTCCTGGATTTGTTCGATGAACCTAGTTGCCCTATCCACATCACTGTGTCCCTTAACTGTGGTATCTTTACCAAAGACAAAATCCAAAGGAGATCTTGGTGTGAAACCAAAACAGGTCTCAAAAGGAGATCTCTGCATAGAAGAATGTTTTGCTCTGTTGTAAGCATGCTGCACATAACACAAATGTTCATCCCAAAGCTTAGGATGTTTGCTGCAATATCCTCTGAGTAACTGGATCACTGTCTTGTTAACTACTTCTGTCTGGCCATAATTTTGTGGATGAAAAGATGTGTTTTTCTTCAGTTTGGTGTCCATCATTTCCCACAGACTTGACCAAAACTTCCCCACAAATCGGGTGTCTCGGTCAGATACAATGGAAGTGGGTAATCCAAAATGAACCCATACATGTTCAAAAAACAATTTTGCAGTTTGTTCAACTGTAATCTACTTATTACAAGGTATCAAAATACACATTTTGCTGAACCTATCCACAACAACATATAGATAATCATGACCTTTCCTAGATTTAGGCAGTCCTCCAACAAAATCCATGGGAACGCTTTCCCAAGGGTGAGAAGGAACTGGTAATGGAGTGTACAAGCCTAGTTTTCTATTGCTGGGCTTGCTTTTAGCACACATAATACACCCTCTTACATATCTAGAAACTGTCTCATTCATTTTTGGCAAATAACAAAATCTTTGCAGCTGTGCAACTGTTTTACTTACCCCAAAGTGACCTGATATCATAGAAGTGTGTGCTTCTCTAATTATCTTTACTCTTTCAGTTTGTGGAATGCATAACTTCCCACAATGGTATAAGAGTCGGTCCTTTACATGATAGTCCAATTCTTCTACTCTTTTGCCTTGACTTAAAGTTGCATATACATCTTTAAAGTCTATGTCTTGAGCATATTGTTCAATGTAACTTTCATGTAACACAGAATTATGCTTAAGTATAGTAGATGCACTTATAATGGGTCTAGATAACATGTCTGCAACTTTATTATGTATGCCCTTTTTATATCTGATGACTAAATGAAACTATTGTAGAAAACCCATCCATCTATAGTGTCTTGATTGTTACAACTTAGTTTGGGAGTGTAGATACTGAAGTGGTTGATGATCAGTATGTATCACTGTCTCTTTTCCCATTAAGTGATGTTTCCAGTTTTTCACACTCTGTACTAATGCATACAATTCTTTATCATATGTAGGATAGTTAACTACTACAGAATTAAATGTCTTAGAATGATAACATATGGGTTTACCGTGCTGTGTCAATACTGCTCCCATGGCATAGTCACTGGCATATTTTTGGATCTCAAATGGTCTTTGAAGATCAGGCAGTGCTAGTACAGGTGTTGTACTAATCTTTTCTTTCAAGGTGTCAAAGGCTTTCTGATGTTTGCCTCCCCACTAAAACACCTTGTTCAATCTTGTTAAAGCATGTAAGGGAGCTGCAATTAAGGAAAAGTTAGAAATGAACTTCCTCCAATACTCCTAAGAAGCTTCTCACTTCTGTAGTAGATTTGGGTGTAGGCTAGTTTACAATGACTGCCACCTTAGAGGGATCTATTTTCAATTCACCACCCCCTACTATATGACCCAAATAATTTAGAGATGTTTTGCCAAATTCACTTTTTGAGAGTTTAACATGATTTTTTTCTCTTTTCAAAACATCTAATGTCTGCTTAACATGCTTTAAGTGTTCATCCCATGTTTTGCTAAAAATCAGAATGTCATCCAGATACACAATAACAAAATCATCAAGAAAAGGTCTGAGTACATCATTCATTAATCTCATGAAAGTAGCAGGAGCATTAGTTAAGCCAAAAGGCATAACCAGCCACTCATACAATCCCTGCTTTGTTTTGAAAGTAGTCTCCATGCATCTTGTTCTGCAACTCTGACCTGATGTTATCCACTATGCAAGTCTAGCTTCGAAAACTAAATAGCTTCTTTCAATTGATCCAAAAGATCATCTATGCGAGGAAGGGGATAACAATTTTTGATTGTTATCTTATTCAGTGCTCGGTAATCAATGCACATTCTCCACGGGCCATCTTTCTTTCTCACCAAAACGATTGGTGACCTACATGGTGATGTGCTAGGTCTGATGAACCCTTTCTCGAGCAACTCCTGCACCTGCTTCTTGATTTCAGCATTCTCTAAAGTGGACAACCTTTTATACATGTGGCTGCAATAGTTGTTTCATCTCTTGAGTTTGACCCCAAATCCTTCTGAATAGCTGCAACAATATTCTTCTTCTTGCCCTCGAACTTCTTAGGTCTCAGCTATGGATGCAGAATCCAACAATGCTCATCATCATGCCCATCCTTTTTACAGTGAGTGCATGAGGCCTTGCTTTTCTATGTAGTGTTAGCCTTCCTTGCTTTCCACTTCTGCTTTCTTTTCTCCTTGTTCTTGCTTGTAGTGGGTTGGGATGGTCCCCAACTTCTGGATTTCCATTCTTTCCTCTAGCTTCTAGATGAGTAGCTTGTATAGATACCTCATCTATACTAGTGGGATTAAACGTGAGGATGGTATGCCTCATGTAGCTGTGTAGACCACAAATGTACTTCAACAGAGTCTCTGGTGAGTCTAATGAGATTCCTAGAATCAATGCTTTCTTTCTAAATTCTTGAGTATACCCTTGCACACTTTGCCCTTTCAACTGTCAAAGAGTTTGCCAACTCATCATGGCTTGTTGCATGTAGGCCAATGGATAGAACTGCTTTTTGATTGCAGAAACAAATTCACTCCAAACAGAGATAGTCTTACCATGTCTTTTCATATCAACTTGGGTTCTGCCTTCCCACCAAACCAAGGTAGTGCCTCCTAGGCGTAGGCTTGCCAGCTGAATCTTGCTCTTGTCTAAGTCGATGTTCTGTACTCTGCAATAAACATCAATTTGTCTAATCCAATTGTCCAACTTTTCTGCATTTAACTCTCCATCATATATAGGCAAATCAAATTTAATATCTAGCTTAATCAAAGATGCCTTCTTGTTATGTACAGGGCTATTAGGAGGTGTGAGGAAGCTCTCCTCTTTCCCTTTTCCTTTCGAGTGGTCATGGAAGTGAGACTCATCTTCTTCTTTGTCTTGTTTAGAGCCTGATGAGTCTTCATCCTTATGTTTTCTAAATTCCCTATACATTTCTTCTAGCATGGAATTTATGGCTAGGAAACTTTCTATGAATTGATGGTATGGCCCCATAGAACCTTCCTCTGACATTGTCTTCCGAGGATAGACTCTCCCAATCTCAGGATTAGTTTCGACCAACTCTCCTTCTCCTAATTTGAGCTTTGATCTAGTGAGCATTCAACAGCTAAACCAACACAAGCTTGTCTAACCTTAACAGCCTAAAGCTCTGATACCACTTGATCTGAAAATCACTCTTGAGTGACCTCAGTTAATTAATTATTGAATGAAGGTATTACAGACTCATGTGCTGGTGTGTGTCTATGTCATTTTAGGCAACGGATCGATCAGATTGCAAAATACACAGACACTAGAAATATGGAAAACAACAAGAGAAACACAGTAAGAAATTACAAGAACACAACAAATTAATAAGGAGTTCACCCTATCCTCCAGGGCTACATCTCTGGTCCAACTTTCAGTGGTGGCCTTCTTTTATTGTGTCTTTAAAGTAGAGAATTACAATGAGGAGCTCAAACTGAGTCTCCTGAAACAAAATTGCTTGGCAGGGTGGTTCTTGGATTCCCCAAGCCACTAGAGTGCACAGACTCTTTTCCTTACCAACTCTTGACCTCTCTGGTCTTCAATGGGAGGAGCCCAATGTGGTGCTCAGTTCCCTGACAGATCCTCTCATGGATGGCTCGATGCTGCCTTATGCTGCAGGTTAGCTCGACTCTCTGTCTTTTTGCTCTTTGCTTCACTGTCTCTTCTTTTCTCTGTCTTCGTCTTCTTCTCTCCGTTCTCCATTCTCCTTCTGTTCTGTTCTGTCTGTTCATGGCTTTAAAGCCAGTCGCTCTCATGACTACTCAATTCCCCTTCCGCCTCCGTCGGATCGCCTGCTGTTGTTCACTTGGAATTCCCTATCCTCTGCGTCATCATCAACGGCTCACAGGGAGTGGCCACTTGTCCTCTTGCGAACTGCGCCAGCTCTTCCTCGTCAGTTCGGTTTTCCAGTTACACTGTGGAATGAGTCATCCGCCATCTCAGCAGTCAAATCGGACCTCAAATCCTTATACATCGCAGCTTAATCCCCTGTTAAATCCGGTTCTTTCATCGGGCGCGATCTCAGCCATTAGATTTGGAGCCCCCAGATCTGATGCCATTCACTCATATCGTGTGGTTGACTTGCTTGACCATTAGCGCGCGATGAGTGGTGGTTTTCTCTCTCCTCCACTTGCCACGCTTCAGGCACTAAATGGAATCACTCACTTTTCTTCAATTCTGCTTACCACCCAAGGGTGCCCCCGATACACTGCCGGTTTTGGAGCGCAGGTCCTGCCTTTAGCCTTTAGCGCTTTCCCCATGGTTTTCCCGGCTTCCATGTGACTGAGCGCTTTAGGGCTTTCCTTCTCGAGGGGTTTTGCCCAGCGATGTGCGATTAGTGCTAATCGTGCATCAGAAACTGCCTCCTTTTCCCGATCCGGGCTTCCCAAGTGCTAGTTTCGCCTCCTGTGCGATCTCCATGGGCCTCGGTCAGCATGCTTTGACCGAGGTCCTCATCGTTCCTCGCTGGCTACCAATTGCCACTGTTCAGAGGTCTTCCTAATCGCTCTGTGCTCATAATTCTTTGAAGTCTGTCCTGTTTTAGTACAGCCATGGTGTTTTGATTATTCTTCATGGATCCAATTCGGATCACAAAGTGTACCAACACTCGTTCAAAGAAGAGTTTAGTAGTGACTTCTGTTGTGATATTCTTCTTGCAGGCCACCATAATGGCCATCTTCGATAATCTATCAACGACCACAAAAGCACAGTTGTTTCCATGCTTAGTAGAAGGAAGGTCTGACATGTAATCCATGGAGATGGATTCCCAAGGTCGAATAAGGGTAGGAAACATAGTATATAGGCCTTGCTTCTTGATGGTCAGTTTGGAAATGGCGCAGGTAGTGCATGATCTGATGTACTTCTCGATATTTTGTCGAATATTCGACCAATAGAAATACTTTTGCAGTACTGCCACTATTTTCTCGACCCCGAAATGCATATCGACTCGACTGTAGTGTGATTCCCAAATCATCTTGGCACGCTCGCTTGAAGGAACACAAAGGTGTCCCAGGTGGCCTAACAATGCATCCTGGAGGTGAAAATTTGGAACTTTCTTACCCTCCAAGAGCGTATGGTATGTGTGGCTGAATTCTGGGTTGCTTTTGTAGAGAAGTGGCCAATCAAAAGTATCGTTCCCACAACAGTGAAGCACAATGGTTAACGCCATGATCAGTGGTCGACTGAGGTACCCTTCAACATTATTGATGCTGCCCTTATTGTACTTGATATTCAAATGGAACTGTTGCAGGTATGTTGACCACTTCTGATGGCGATCATTCTGCAACTTCCCTTGTGTCTGTATGAATTGCACGGGTCAGTGGTCTGTGTGGATGAATGTTTCCTTCCCCAAAATGTAATGTCCATTGTCGGCATACCTTCACAATGGAATACATCTCTTTGTAATAAGTGTGATACTTCCGGATTGTGTCTGAAAGTGTCTTACTGTGATATGCCACTAGATGCCCTTGTTGAGTAAGGACTACACCAATAGCATAGTCAGAGGCATTTGTCTTGATCTCAAATGGTTGTTGCAACTCTGGTAATGTGAGTACTGGTGTAAAGCAGAGGTGATGTTTCAACTGTGCAAACACCTTCTATTGAGATTCAGACCAAAAGAATTTTTCTTTCACTCCTTCGTTAGTGACTTGACTCAAGGGCCAAGTGATATGAGAGAACCCCAACATGAACTTGTGGTAGAAATTGGCAAGACTTAGAAAGCTGCAGATCTCTGTCAGAGTGGTTGGGGCCGGCCAATCCCGAATGACTTGGGATCTTGGCTAGATCCACATGCACCCCCCGTTCATCAATAATGTATCGAAGATACTGAAACTGGGTCATGCCAAAAGTTCATTTCTCCAAATTGGCACACAACTTGTGTTGTCGCAATGTTTATAGAACCTGTCGGATGTGGTGGAGGTGCTCTTCCCAACTCTGGTTGAAGATCAGGATGTCATCCAAGTATACCACTACAAATGAGTTGGTGAATGGCCGCAAGATGTCATCCATCAGCCTCATGAAGGTTGTAGGAGCATTCATCAACCCAAAATGCATAACCATCCATTTGAAAAGGCCTTCCTTGCCTTTGAAGGTAGTCTTCCACACATCGAAGGGTTCGATTGGTACCTGGTGATATCCAGACTTCAAGCCGATCTTGCTGAAATATTTGGCCCCCTTGAGTTGGTCTATAAGGTCATCAATCCATGGGATCGGGTACTTATTTCGAACATTGATCTTGTTCAACACCCGATAGTCAATACAGAGTCTCCAAGTCCCATCCTTCTTCTGTACCAACATGATCGGGCCCCCACAGGGCGATGAACTCGGCCAGATCTGACCTTTCTGCAACAACTCCGGAATCTACCTCTTGATTTCATCATTCTCTAGAACATAGCGCCGATAGATTGGTCCACTGGGAAATGACGCACCCTGGGTCAGATCGATGGAGTGCTTGACCTGATAGTGCAGAGGCACCGCTGCAGGGGAGGTGAAGATGTCCTCATTCTCCTCCAAGACCTTGTCCATCTGTTGTTGTCGTGCGGAGGGGCCTTGTTTCGAGGTCATGGCCACTGTCTTCTTCTTTCCCTAAGGGCGTATCATCATGAAAACAAATTTCCTAGTTTTGGAAATGAGCATACTGCATTGTTTTACAATAATCAAAGAGATGGCGGTAGGCAGTGCTACCTCCGGTATCCTGTACAGTTTTTTTCCCATGGTAACAATAACAACGCGAGGCTTTGACTCGTACACAACATGACGCTTCCACAAGTATGGTTGGCCTAATAATACATCACAAACATCAAGAGGGGAAACATCACATAATACCTCATCCATGAGGGGCTTGA
Organism: Pinus tabuliformis; assembly: GCA_031772625.1. Taxonomy (NCBI): domain Eukaryota; kingdom Viridiplantae; phylum Streptophyta; class Pinopsida; order Pinales; family Pinaceae; genus Pinus; species Pinus tabuliformis. Next base: position 1,816,323,677 of record CM062818.1, read on the forward strand.
TGCTGTATGGAAGGCAACACTGCTAGCTGACGCGAAGATCTCGTCCTTGGTGAAGCCACCCGATGATGTACAATTATGGTTGTGTTGTGGTTGGTAAGCCTAACTCCTTCACAACCTCTGCTGAAATGAGGTTCTTTTGGCTCCCATTTTTGATAATGAACTGTAGCGGGAAACCCTTTACCCACATTTGGGAGTGGAAGAGGCACTCCTCCTCCTCAGGATATTTGGGTTCCTCCTTCTGGATATTTGTGGTGGCAACGGTGGCGTTGGGCTCTGCATTGATAATATGCTTCGCTTTGTCATTCCCCTCCGATTCTGACTTAGAGTTAGAACATGCATCTGATTCAGAAGCCTTCAGCTCGTCCACTAGACTGCTTGGCCTGATACTCACTTGTGTTGTGAGCAGAGCTCTTATGCAACTCACACCACTTTCTTGTGTCCTTCTTCGGCTTCGTGGTGTTGTTCTTTGCTTGCGGCTTTGGCAGGTTTTCCTGGGCCGCCCTGCCTTGGCTTTGTCCTTTGTTCTGCGGTTTGGGGCACCTTTCCCTTGCTTCAGATTCGCAGATCCAAAGTCTCACTTTTTCTGTTTAAGATTCTACTCAATCTTGACAATGTATCGGTACACCGTGTCGAGCGAGGAGATGTCTAGGAACTCCATCTCATCCTGGATGTACCTATGTAGGCAACCACGGTACTTGAGTACCAAATGTTTCTTAGAATCCTTGATACCTAACTTTGTGCGAAGGGTGTGGAAAACATTGGTAAACTCTGCACATCTTGGTCCCTTCCCTGCCGTAACGTAGTCGACTTTATGTATTTATCCTCATATCTACCGACATGGTAGTACTGCTCCTTGATGGCGTCCCGGAATGAATTCCAAGTGGGTGCGTCTTCAAATAGGGAAGGCGTACTTTCATCCTTATGCTCACAGTAGGTTTCCCACCAGTCCTTGACATGGGGGCGGCTTTGAGAAGAGAAAAAGTAATCTTTTCCCGGCTGGAAAAATCATGAAAAAAAATATCCTTGTAGAATTTTTAACCATTTATCTACGATGTCTGCATCTATTTAGACCTCAAATATGGGAATGTCAAATTTTACTTGTGCCTTAAAAGGAGTGGTGCCTTCGAAGTGGCTGCTAGATGTGGATGCGCTGCCAGTGGGCAATTGTTAAAGGATCTAGGCAAAGTTATCCATCATCGCGTTCCTTTGTTTCTCAAGGGCCTCCTCGAGCAATATTTTGATAGGATCTCATGCTCCCTCATCTTTCTTTTCTTCCCCCATGGGTAGCCATCAGTATTTGCAAGGATGATCTTGCAAAGGTTGAACCAGATCGAGCCCTAACTCTTTATACCCTGACCTCGTTTGGGAAATGCAAAGAAAGATCGAGAAAGAGAAGACCGCTTTGATACCACTGATCCAAATTTAAACACGATCACAACAAATTACAAATATAACCATAAACATAGAGATGCAACAGAAATAAAACTTCATTTCATTAATATCAAATAACTAAAATATGCTTACATACATAATGGAAATAAACTAGCTTGGGCTATGGTAGCTTATATTTGAGAAGAGATGTGGTGACTACATGCCTCTGAACTGTGTTACAATGAGGCTTGAAGGCCTATTTATAATTGAGAAATAATGAAAAACCTCAAAACATCCAAAAATCTAACCCTAGGAGATGAAACGCCAAACTATGGGTCCCATTGGGATAAATTGGTACATCAACTTCCCGGGGTTGTAACTTTGGCATACTATCTCCGTTTGACTCACACGATATCTCGCTAGAAAGATATATCCGAGGACTATAAACTTTTGAAAACAAATATCGAGTAGAAATCTCATATTTGATTTGAAAACTCATATTCACTGTCGGTGATTTTCCAAAAAGACATTGTTTAGGGCCTCAAAACGGCTCCGGAAGTTCAGGATTCGAAAAACTGCGAAAAATAGTAAAATATGCTACAATTAGGGAAACTAAAAAACCTAAAGAAACAATGGTGGGGGTCCAAGTGGAATAGGCGAGTGGCCACCAATATCCACCATGATCAATCACGTCCTATCAACTGAAGAGACTTAGGATGTAAACACTACAGTCAACAAAGAAACAATGAAGATTCCACAAATTGAAGGGACAACCTCGTTCATTGTTGAGGCTCTTGATAAAACTATTGTTGCTGAAGATTTGGAAATCATCCTAACATTTCCTACGTTAGAGATAGTTCTAAAAATTGAAGAAATCCCTCCTTTGGATGTGTTTTACAGTCCAAAACACAAAGCAATTATGAGCAAGTCAAGAAAGAAGAGAAAGCTGGAACAGACACAAGCATTAGTTTCAAATGAGACTCCTTTTCAAGTTCTCTAGAAAGGAGCCCAAACAACCCCTGACGAAGAATTAAACAGACTCTCACAGTTTGTAGGAGCTTATGCTAGTGCTACTATTGATAAAGCAGCGAAAATTCAACTGCTTATGAAGGAAAAGGACCAGAGGATTATTCAATTAGAACAAAGTCTCCAGAATGAAAGGCAAGTGATTGAGAAACAATGGCAAGCAAACCTTGCCGAATTACAGAAAAGTTTCAATGACTTGAAACTACAATTTGAATTTGAAATCAAAGATAAATATGCACAGGTACAACAACTACAACAAAAGATTAACCAGTTGAAAGAAAATCTAGAAATAAATGAAGTTCGAAAAGAAGTAGGAGAACTGGATACACTCCTTGCTAAACAATAGGTTATATTTTGTCATAAATTAACTTTAATTCATGATTTGTGTAAGACCAGTGACTCTTTGGTTAACCAATTGTTCGATCTGAGGACATTCTATGAAGAGATTGATGATAAAATCTCTGAGCATATAAAATGGCAAGACAATGCTGAGGAAAGATCAACTAATCTTCCTCAAATTGAAGAATCTCAAAAAGATATCATTTTCGGAGACTAGGACATCAAGATGACGTAAGCAGAAATGACTATCATCAGGGCTAGAAAGCTTGTTGTTAATTTCACTGAATATATCAGTGATACCTTATTGTAGGCCAATATAATATAGGAATTCCCAAAGGACACCTTGCCAGATGTCAAAGCTTTGAAGCGGTCATGGCAGGAAACATAAAAGATGAAGGTTGAAGACATCCAAAGTTTATCAAAAGTAAACCTTGAAAGTTATTAGCATTTCTTAGTAAAGCCACATAGTCAATGGCTTGTGTTGAGGTGTCTTTCTAATGCAATAGCTCAACTCCTCCCAACACTCAGTGATGCAGTATTTACGGGGCAGATGCACATGCAACCGATTCATCCCCCCCAACTGAAGCCAATGATGGACATATGTGGACTTAGAGAATGAATGAAGAATCAGCTTGCAGCACATTCATGAATTTCTTGTTACAACAGAATGCTATCTTATCTTTGCTTTATCCTAGCTTAGTTTGTTGGAGCTTTTCTGAAGACTTTTATTTTATATTTTTGCTATTTTTTTAATATTAATAGACTATTTAAACCCCTCTCATGTATTTAGAAAGGGGTTCTGAATTTTTTATAGACAACTTTGAACTTGCACTATTGTTTATTCCAAAGTTATCTAATTGAAGAAGCTGAACCGAAAGCTATCTTTTTCATGAGCAGAGTCTTGATGTATCGGGTACTATTATCTTTATATTGCTGCTATGTTTCATTGAGATAGATAGTGAATTTCTTATAAGTTGTTTCATTATATGAATGCTTTGTAAACAGTCAGACATTGTCACTATTGATGTGTAGGATTGTATTATTTGTGATTGTATATTAAATAACGAGATCTTATATGTGATTATTTTTAACCAACTAAATTAATTAACTATTTAATTAATTTGGTTTATCTTATTTGTTTTCTTTTCATAAATCGTTTAATGATCTATATTGTTGCATGCTTTGTGAAATATTTTTATGAATCACATGTAAAGAGATATTATCCGAGGAGATACATAGAATACGTTTATTTATTAATATCATATTTTCTTTTAAATCACTCCATTATTCATTTATATTTCTTTAATGGGAAACTGGTCCCTTTATCTCCAGTTGGAGCCACCAATTCCAATGGAAACGAAGTTGTCTTAAGTTCCCAACAACGTGGTATTCCCCGATGTTGAGGCAAAGATTTTCCAGCCTTCAACACCTTCCCACCCTTTTTATTTACAAAAAAAAACTTTTCATTTTCCAAATAGCTAGAATAAAAGAGTAATGACCACATGTGGTAGGGTATGTTCAAGTTATTTATGTAGAATTTCCAGAATGCTAATTTTTTAGAGCAACATTTATTATGTGAGCTATATTTGCCTGATCGTGTCTGTTTTGGAGCAAGGAATTTTAATATTACACCCTATGTGGGAGATGTTCATCTGAGGGCCCTCACATCATTTACGCAACATTAGGTCATCTGGAAGGTCATTTGTAATACTATAACAACAATTGAAGGGGTTGTGAAGTTTCTCATTCGAAATGAACCAGGGCCCACCCAAGTAGTATATGTAGCATATAATAGGATGTGGAAACATCCAACAACTAAGGATTTGTTGATGGAATTCAGAAACAATGTCATGAACCTGTTAGGTCCCAATACTACTAGTGTAGCCCCTTATTGTTATTAGTGCAACCCCCTTATTGTTGTTGTTATTCCCTTACAATATTATTGTTATGTCAGCTCTAATTATATTGTGACCCCTTAGACTCCTATATATAGAAAGGAGGCCTTGTCATTTGTATCATCAAAGAATTGTTCATTTTTTTTTAATGTAAAGAAGGTTGCCCCCTTGAAGAGGCTTATTTTGAAGTCGTTGGTCTATCTCTTCTTCTATTTTGTGATCTCTTTGCATAGCATTTGGTATTAGAGCTTTGGATTCTAGGGTTTCGTTGCTTCAAAGAGGTCATCATGGAATTTTAGCTAGAAATGTTTTTATATGAAGCTTTAGACGCTGAAATTAAAACCCATTAGAGCGGAAATCTTGATGAACCTCATGTACAAATTTCAAATCTTGTATCTCTATATTTTAGGAGATAGAAACTAAGGAAGTTAGGGTTTTTGCAGGCTCTTGAATTCCATCCCAAGTAGGTGACCTTGGGAAAATCGTCATAAATTTCTCTCTGAGCATCAGATTCAAATTTTGTAAAAGGTGACAAAAAGAGGACAAACTTTTGTTTATTGGGTATCATTTTCAGGGCTGAAGGTAGAAACAATCATATATGGAACTTCGTACAAGTTCGCTCTACTAAATTAGTCTATAATCAACTCATTGTGGGAGATCAGGCATAACTCTTTATTGAAGAATCCAATCTCAATCAGACTTATGGGGTTGGAAAGAGGGCTCAGAGGGCCACCACAGTAAAGTTTTTTAGAAATTAGAGATCCGAAATTATAGATTTACAATTGTTTCAAGATTAAGACCCTAAAAGAAAGAAAAAGAGATATGAGGAAGTTTGATGGCAAGGATCCGGTAACTTGGATACTATAGATGGAGCAATATTTTGATCTACATGATGTGAAATTGTTACAAAATGTACGTATTACACCTTTATATTTAGAATCAAATCAATTTGTATGGTACAGAGGGCTTTGTTCTCGTAAACCACTTATCACTTGGTCAATTTTCACAGAGGAAATGATAGCACATTATGAGGATGCAAAGAGCAACACCTTCTTTAGCCAATTGATAAATCTCAAACAAAAGGGTTCAATGGTAGAGCACATTGATGAATTCCAAAAATTGAATATAAGGGTAAATGATATTCCACAGAAGCAAAGGATTGATGTCTTCATAGGGAATTTAAAGGATAACATTCAACATGAGGTTTGCCTTTGGGAACTTGATGCATTGGAGAAGACATTTAGATTGGCAAGAAAAATTGAAAGAAAAATTGTGGCAACAAGGAATCCTACCACTCACAACTATAAAGATGGAAGTTTTGTTGCTCCTAGCCTTCCACAGCTTACAATGTTGACACCGCAACACTTGGAAGAAAAAAGAGCAAAAGGGTTTTGTTACAATTGTGATAGAAAATACACTAAAGGTCATACTGAGAAGAAATTAATTTACATAGATGGGGAAGAGGAGATGAAAACGAACAAGAAACATCAAAATAAGAGGATATACACGAGGAACCAACCCCAGAGAAAGAAGAAATGAATATGACTATATCTTGTGATGCATTGACAAGAATTTCCACTTCTCAAACTCTTAAGATAGAAGGACATATCAAGAAGAAAAAGGTAGTAGTGTTGATTGATTCGGGTAGTACCCATAATTTTATCTAGTGTAAGATAGCCAAGGAATTGAATTACTTCCTATATCTGGAACCAAAGTGTTAAGTAATGGTTGCAAATGGAGGAACCATAAATTGCTTTGGAAAGTGCCATAATATCAAGCTATCCACGGGAGAATATGTATTGAATAGTCTAATGCTTTCCATTCCAATGGGTGGTTTTGATGTTGTATTAGAAGTCCAATGGTTACAATCTTTGGGTACAATAGCTTTTAATTTTCAGGAAATTTTCTTGATTTTTTTTGGAAAGTAAAGGACCTTGAATTAAGGGGTATCATAGGGAAAATCGGAAATATAATCATCTCTAATGGCATGATAAATCTTCTAAAGAAAGAACAACGAAGCTTAATATGTTCACTAGAGGTTCAAACATCAAAATCATCTATTTCTCCAGATCTCCCAAAAGTCTTGAACAATCATTCTAAGTTTCATGCAATGGAAGATCACATCGAGCATCGACAACAAGTTATCCAACTCGTAAAGGATAACCTCACTTTGGGGTAGAATCGAATGAAACAACATGCATATCAACATTGCAGTGAAAGAAGTTTTGATGTAGGCAACTGGGTATATCTACAGCTACAACCATACAAACAAATGTCCCTCAAGAAATCTAAGAAGGATATAGGTGACAAGCTCCCATTTTAAACAATATTGTCAAAACTTGACGAGGAATGAAAAATCATATTGGAACCTTAAGTAGTCATGGAAATAAGAACCCGACACCTACGAAATCGATCAACTTCAAAGTATCTCATCAAGTGGAAGAACTTAACTACTGAAGATTCCACATGGGAGGATGAGAATTTTATACAAAAGCATCCATAACTACTCAAGCATTGAGGACAACACTTTTTTGGAGGAGAGGGGCATGTTAGGTCCCTATACTACGAGTGTATCCCCTTATTGTTATTAGTGCAACCCCTTTATTGTTATTGTTGTGCCCTTACAATGTTATTGTTATGTCTGCTCTGATTATATTGTGACCCCTTAGAATCCTATTTATAGAAAGGAGGTCTTGTCATTTGTATCATCGAAGAATTGTTCATTTGTGTAACGTAAAGGAGGTTTGCCCCTCGAAGAGGCTTATTTGAAGTCATTGATCTATCTCTTCTTCTATTTTGTGAGCTGGTTGCATAATAGAGCCACCGTTCTAGGAGTATCACGGTGCTGAAATAGGATGCATTTGAAGAAGCAGGCTTAGATGGAAGCATGTAGAGAAGAATTGAAGAATGAGGATCCCTACTATTTTCCCAACTTTGTACATGCATTTTATAGGGTAGCTTAGTATGTAGAGTGTATAAAGAAAAGTGGGCTTGGTTGGTATGTACTCAAGTTCACGTTTCCATTCATTTGGATTCCTCTCTACAAGTATCATCGCTTGTATTAGTTAGATGATGTATTGTGGGAAGTAGATTTATTTGTCTCTTGAAGATACAAAGCGCCTTCCAAAGATACAACAAGAGCATATAAATTTTCAAAGTTCCATTCGTAATACATCATAAAACCAATTACAAAGGTCTGCATGAGGCATGCATATGCTTAATTTGGGGGGTGATGTTGGGACGTAGAATTGACATTCTCTTTGTACCCATGTTTACTATATTTTCATACCATTTTGACTCTAAAAAGCCACACCTTGTCACTTCATTAATCATTATTGAACAAAGTATACTCCCTTTGCATGCCACCCTTATTATCTAGTTTTACTTGTAATTTGATATAAAAGCTTACTGCTTTAGGCTATTTTACTAATGAATTGATGAAGGGTGATTTCAGGTGGTATGGTTTATTGAGGTGTTGTTACAAGATGATATCTCTCCAGTTTTTCCTTACTAAATATTGAATGAAGACCCCATTGACACTATTTTTATAACACCAAGCCTATTTTAGATATTTTGTTCTTTTGCGATTAGCAACAAAGACCGACATTGACAAACACATGGTCAAAGTCAATTTGATCGTTGAAGTGAGACACTCAAGGACAAAGCAACCAACTTAGTTAGAATAATTGAGATTTACAAATGATAAACCATTGTAATTTAGAAAATTGTTACAACTTGATTTCAGTTGAGATAATTTGTTACAAGGAAATTTGTAAAATCTCTATTTGGATCACATGAGAATTGAGAGATTCTCATGATGATCCTTCTTTTCGAAAATAGGAATGTAATATGAAACTATAAAATAATGTATTCCCTACTCACGAGGCATGCATTGGTAGAAATGAGAGAAGAAGCACCACGATTGTAATCCTATATTGCAATTTTCATTAATGCAACTCTTTACCATTCGTGGCTCCATATCTCTTTCCCAATTAGCTGGCGTTTTGTGTAAATCACCAACCCCTACTTAGGAAGAAGGGCCCTCCTTCCTAGCAAGGATCACTGGTTAAAGAGGTATCATAACAATACATTTATTTCCTCTTAGTTGCGAGTTATGTGTGATTTATTATTATTGTTACAAATCTTATTCATGTATTGAATAGTTGCAGGATTGTAGCCTCTATAATTGTGTAACAATGTAGGTCATGTACCAATCCCTTCATTAGGTGTGATGGTTGTTTAATTACTGTTACAATTGTTTGGTTCGTTTAATTGATTGAATGGGTGTTACAACAATTTTAATTTATTATTCAAGTGTTGAATGGTTTCCAGGAGTGTTGTTTCTTTTGAATAAGAGTGATTGTGTGACAAAGTGTAATTTATTCTGCAACACATGTCTTTTCTTTCTAAAGTGTGAACAAGATTTGAATTTTAAAACAAGTGTGTTTGGAGTGCTGAGAGTGACATTTACAATGGTTTTTTTTTGGATTTTATTATTGAAAATTTCCATTTGTTCCTGCATATATTTTGCATAATCTCCTTGAAACAAAAAGCCTTTCTAGATTGACAACTTATGTGTGAGTAGGATTGGTTGTTCTTAATTAAAAGAAAAATTGATTCGCCCAACACATTGCATGATTTGCAATGTTTACTCAATGGTGATAAGCCCAAACTTGACTTACCATGCATCCATGATCCTACATTTTCAACCACCTTTTTATCCTTGAATGTTTAAAAAAGAAAGGAGAAAAATCTACAGTGCAAAGGAGACATACAAACCTTAAAATATGTTGAGTTAAACCACTCCTTTCTTACCCAAGAAACTATATCATAAAAAGAAACTTGTCCCCCTTGAAGTATCAAATAAGATCCCTCTAACTTAGATTTGGCATACCATCCAATTTCCAAGTTGAAAGAAGGGAGATCCTCATAGAGTTATCGCTTAATTGCAAGAACATTTTGCGATCCTTTTAAAAAGAATGATTCTATAGAGGATGAGGATATCACACTTGATGAAATTATCTTGATTTTTCCCTTAACCCAAGTAAAAGGTGAATTGGACATATCTAAAGAATTTTACACAATAGAAATCAAAGAATTTAGAAGTACTTGAGAAGGATTAAAGGATGTGATTACACATTATAAATAATGAGGACCTTCTCTCCTTGTTTTAAACAATGATTTCCCTCCTCCCAATTCCTCCTCCTTCGCACTTTTTTTAATTGTCGTAACTATTGTTGGTTAAGGGTTTAATTGCTTTTAAATGATATATAATATTTTATATATTGTCAAAGTATAACATGATTCAATGCATCTCAACATGGAATTATTCAAATTGGTTTTTTCTCATTCAACTCTTGGTCCATATTCCTAAGTCAACCATAGTTAAACAAATCTTGCTTGCTACACACTAGTATAAATGGGGCAGAAATCCGACATATAGGGGAGGGACGCCATTACCTGTGCGCCCTCCCCTCCACCTGGCGGACAAGCACGTGGATGGCACGTGGACTCGTACGACACATCGCCAACTTAACGAGCCACCTGTTAACATGCGTGTCAAGGGTTTAGGGTTTATTTAACGACCATGGATCCGCTCATTTCCGCCTTTACGCCGCGATGTATGCTCCGACTGTGGGTTTTTTGTTTGGGTCCGGTGTTTGTTCGAAGCCCTCCGCCGATGATGGCGCGGGAGGGCTCCATTACCTGTGCATGATGTCCGCCATGGTTGAGCTCATGTCCGCCAATTGCTGTTCAGTCTGGACCGCCGGTGGTTTAGGGTTTCCTGGGTGGTTGTTTAATTCGCGCTAGTTGCCCGCCAATTGCTGTGCGAATTGCTGTTTAGTCTGGACCGCCGGTGGTTTAGGGTTTCCTGGGTGGTTGTTTAATTCGTGCTATTTGCTGTTTGGGGAGGAGCCAATACCAATTTACAGGTAATTGCATATTTCGGTGGTATTCGTGTGGTTTTTTGGGTTTTTTTCTTCTGCATTTGCTCATTTGTTAATTTTTTCCAATTGTTGCAGCTGTGGCAGGTCCGGCGAGCACTGGAGAAGGTCCGCCGAATGTGTGGCGAGCTCTGGACTGATGGCTTCTATCCGGTAGGATTTTTATCCTACCAGCCATTTTCTGAAGTGTTTTTCAACACCTCTCACCGTGTGTTTCTCAACACCTCACCTCGCTTATTGGAAGTTTTGTTAAATTTGGAGACAGGTTTTACCTTGCGTATTGAATTTAAGTGCTTTATAAGTCTCTATTCCCATCTCTATTGTAGCAGCCCTTTGGTTTTGTATGGCAGCTTTAAGTAGTAGCCCTTTGGTTTTGTTGAAGGTATAATTTATTAGCTGCTTTGTTGAAGGGTTTAGGGTTTTGGATTCTAATGGCAGCTTGGTTTTGGTTGCCATCTCCAAAGCTTGCAGCTAGAGTGAGACTCGGAACATAGGGAAATGATGTTGTAGCTTTTCGGTGTTAAGGTCTTGTGCTTTTTTCTGATATAATGGTAGCCCTCTGGTTTTGTTGAAGGTATAATTTATTAGCTGCTTTGTTGAAGGGTTTAGGGTTTTGGATTCTAATGGCAGCTTGGTTTTGGTTGCCATCTCCAAAGCTTGCAGCTAGTGTGAGACTCGGAACATACGGAAATGATGTTGTAGCTTTTCGGTGTTAAGGTCTTGTGCTTTTTTCTGATATAATGGTAGCCCTCTGGTTTTGTTGAAGGTATAATTTATTAGCTGCTTTGTTGAAGGGTTTAGGGTTTTGGATTCTCATGTGTATATTTCTTAATAGGAATTGTAAATGCTCTTCCGAGGCCAAGATATGCTATTTTTACTACACCTCTTCGCTTATCCACCAGGAGATTGTGAGGCTTCAGGTCCCTGCCATATTATAGGCTGCCTTTCAATATTGGAGCATGAACAGAGAATGTTTCAACTGCCTTTCGAGCTTCTGTACCATTCCATATAATTTAGGCATACTTCATGAATTGTAAGACTCCTAAGCCGGTGGTGTTCTAAATCCTTCTATGAGATGTAAGGTTGTTTGCTTGTAGGAAGTTTGTCAGACTGTCTTAAGGTGGCTAAGCTATTTCTAGGGTTCTATTGCGTCTAGTCTTGTTCTGAGGGTTTGAAGGGAGTTATACAGATAAGAAGGTATGCGGATTCCTTCCTAAGCAGGTATTGTAAGGATTCAAGGTCTAGTGTTTCATTCCAAAGATCTAGCTTCCTCAGTCCTTCTAAGCTAATGTCTCAGACCATCTTCAGATTGTCTCTGTCCTTCGGAATGTTGGTTTGCTTCTTGAAGGATACTAGAGCCTATGGTGTAAGCAGCTTACGTATTATTCATATATTATGATAGCTTGTTTCTCTGTATTGGTTACTAGTAATCACAATGCATAACCTTATGGACAGTGTTCACATAATCTACATGCCTTAATTACGATAAGCTCTTGTTCTTGTATTAGTATAGCTTGATTACAGTGATATCATAACTCTTACATATTACTGATATAAGCTCAATGTAAGGATATGGAATATGAAGCGTATAGTCTAATCACTTACACGGTATCAATTGATGTACCATATATAATTGACTAAGCTTAAACTCCATATTAGTAGAAGCTGTAATACATTTATACCTATAACTATTTCACACATATGGCTCCGATTCCCATTGAATTGATTACAATGAGTACTCTTATTCAAGCATTGTGTTAGCTTCTCACTTCCACGGGACTAATCTGATGAATACCGATATAGTGCTTGCAGTAGTTTGGGTTAGGTTCCTAAAGACTATCTCCCATGTTTGCCTATGCCATTCAATTTTGTCTATCACATGCATTTTGTTCGTTTCCTTGGAACAATACTTAGCTCAATTATTTTAGAACTATATATGACTACATATTTGATTATATTAAAATCAGATTTGTTGGATTTATTTACTTATTTATGGTTGAGAATTTATTTGCAACTCTGTGTCTTATTATCTCAGTGTTTCAGGTTTTCTTCAACAAATTTAAATAATAATTACTTCAAAAATGAAGAAAATGACTTCAAAGAGTCCAGTAGTTCCAATTGTAACTCTTTATGATCTTTGTGGAGTACATATGTTGTGTAGGCTTTAAGTTTAGTTCAGTTTTGGTTTTGAGCTATTGTTGTGTATTAACTTCTTTCTGTATTCAATAGAAGATGGATGTGTTTGAGAGTTAGGATATTTTACAGAAGTATGTGCTTGTAGGTAAGCTTACTTAGATCTAGGTTATTCTTTCAAAGTTGAAAAACTGCTTACAGTGGCCTGCTTTCTATGGTACTTGTTGACTGCAATGAATAATTAGATCTAAAGCATATTGCTACGGTGACTGCATAAATACCATAAGACAATAATAATAAGCCCAAGACCACTGCACATTGACCATAAGAGACTAATAAAGTCATATGTTTTTCTGTTGGTGACTTTCCAAGTGTTTATCTAAGGTCTGGTATATGTTTTCTGATATTTGAAATATGCTTTTCGAGATCTGGTGTACTTGTTTTAGTAAGAAGAAATCAATTTGCTAAGGTTTAATATCCATAAGAAATCACTTATCAGTGTTGGGAGCATCATTTTGAAGCTAATGGTGAAGTATTAAGTGATTTATTTTGTGAAATATTGTTCATCTTTGCAGTGGAAAAAGATGCCCCAAGACATAATATGAATTGACATAACAATTTCAAAAGGGGAATAAGTATCTAAGTTATCATTGTAGCGTCTTTTGTGGACTGATATCATTTGTGCTTAACTCGCAAATAAAACTGCTTTACAACCAACCAAGCTGTTGTTGGCTTTTCAATGTAGTGAATGCATAGCACCATAATGTTGTTAGTGTTTCAAAGCAATAAAACAACCTAGGTTGTAAGCCAGAATGTTTTTGTGACAAGAAAAAGACACAATCCATCCAAAATCCACATCATAATGTGGTTACAAACAAAAACATATGACACCCCTATTCTTTATGGCCCTGAGAATCTTGAGTGCCAAAACTCCCCGAGTTACCTTCTTGAGCCAAGTAGGTTGGCCTACCTGTCAAGGGTTGATTAGGAAATGGTTGATTGCTGCCATATGATTGACTCCAATTTGCAGCTTCCAACCATGGAGGTATTGAGTACCCATACCACACATTTGCACTACTGGTCCCTGCATTAAGTGGAGGTGTGTAATGAGCATACATAGAATTGGCACCAACTCTGGTAGGAATAAGGCAAGTGGGTAAACCCTCAGTGGTATAGTGAGGCACTTGAATGTTTATGAGATCTTGGAATAATGGTGTATTATCTGCAATGGAGTCCAATGAGTTTGAAATAATTCTGGTTTCATTAGCTATTCTTGTATCATTGTCAACCATATTGATTATCCCTTGTTCCTTTTCAAGCATTTGTTGTGCCTTTCGTTTTTCCTTTTCCTGTCTTGCCATTTGCTTTTGTTGGTCCTTAATTTGCCTTGCTTTATCTCTTTCAATCTTTTCATCTGTTCGATGTTGTGCTGCAACAATCCTTGCTGCCTTCTTCTCCTTGACTAGATCCTTCTTTTTCTGTTTTAATTCTTGCATTTCAAATTTCTTTTTTTCAGACTCAACTAACAGGTTTATATAGTCCTCTGAGGTGAGTAACTGTGAGCTTCAGCCCAGACGAAGACTACCTGGTGCACCTTGCTTTTTTTTCATTGATACTCTCTGTACTGGTAGCTTTAGGAATCGTCCAAGTGTCTTCTCCACCCCTCCCACCTGCATGTCATTGCTTGGTACTTCCCTTCCAGTTTCTGTTGGAACTGATTGAACTATATCATTATCTTCATTTGATGCCTCATTATGTCCTTCATCTTCTTCCATTGATATATTGTCCACAAAAAAATGAACAATTTCACTGTTCAATTCTGCTGGTTGTGAGGGCATGTTCATGCTTTCTTCATTGGTTGCTGAGACACTATGTGCATTCATATTGATCATTGCTTCTGCTAGCCATGAAGGTGGGGTTACTTGGCTTGGCAATGTCAATTGGTCATTGTCAACTGCATGTTCAGCAATAACATTAACAATATCAACAACAGGAATTTCATGTTCTTGACTTGGTGGAACAATCTCCATGTTACTGCGAATTTGTTCATTGTTATATTGTGTTTCACATACAGTTTCATCATCTTCAGCATATAAGTGTCCTTGAGACAAGGAAATCATATTACCAGCTGCAACAACATCATCTTGGTCATCTACTTCTTGCACTTCAACACCTGTTTGGGCATTCCCTTCTTCCTGACCATCCACATGAAACGCTTGGCTACAACCAGTATCATGCATGAGAGCATCATAGTTCAGTGGCCAGATTCCTGTCCTCCTAAAGCCAGCCTTGATATTTGATGGTGTCAAAGCCCTTTTAAAAGCTTTACTTGCAAGCTCTGCTAGCTCAAACCTTTTCACCTCAACCCCTGGATTCTTTGCCATCCATGCAACACGCTCCGACCTGAAATAGTTCTTGAAAGGGCCAAACACACTAACATCAAGGGGTTGCAGTCTATGAGTGGTATGAGCTGGCAATGTCAATAGGTCGATGCCTAAATTGTTTGCTTCCTCAATTGTTTGTACAGCCATGTGGCTCCCATGGCCATCTAATATCAAAAGGTGTCTGTTATTAGGCGAGACGCCACCTGGTACCGATGCAGCAAAGTGAAAAAGCCAACTTAGAAACAGTTCTTTAGTCATCCATGCATGGGGATGTGCAGCCATGCATGCACCTGGTTCGCAGTTCTGTATATAGTTTTTAAGTTGATTTTTACCTTTGAATAGATAAAATCCTGGGATTGAAGTACCAATTGCATTAACACAACATAAAATAGTTATCCACTCCCTGCTCTTGGGCAAAATCTTTGGCACATTTCGGCTCCCTCTCTTGGCAATTACCCGCATGCCACAATTCCTCCCTGCCTGTAAACCTGTTTCATCACAGTTCCATATATGGTCTGCTCCATAAGAATGTTTATCATAAGCACTAGAAAGTGTGTCATAGAATTTTTGCACAACTGCAGGGCGCAAATTTAATGCTCTGTCTCTGTCAAGGCCCTCAGCAGTACGCAATACAAGTTCTGGATGCCTTTTTTTAAACCCAAACCACCATGATTTACCAGGAAAACCATCTTTGAATGTGTTTGGCCTCCCTTGACAGATTTGAGCAACTGTTGATTTGAGTTGTATCAACTCTAGCCCATGTCCCAGTTGGGCCATCTCTTTACACCACTCAACCACCTCGGCCTCCTCATCCTCAGTCATAACTGTAAGAGGCCCTCTACGTTTTGTATGAGTCAGTCCATTTATCCAATAATGTATTGATGAGGGAGGAATACCATGTTTTTTTGCAGATGCCCGAACTGAGTATCCATTAAACTCTATGTCGTCAATTGCAACTAACATTTGTTCTTTTGTCCATCCTCTTATAGCACTGATTTTTTTAGTTGAGCTTGCTCCTTGGACTGTTGTTGATGGTGGTTCTGTGGCTGATGGTGTGTTAACATTAGCAGCTGTCACATGGTCATCTTCAACAATGTTCCCTGGTGCATTGCTGGCATCGACATCAGCTGGCCTGTCATCATCAGACGATGTGCATCGCAGCTGCGCACCCCTTGTCACTCTCCTGCCACTTCTCCTTGTACGAGCAGAGTAACTTCCTTTTGCCATAGATGCAACAACCTGTAAAATTATTGCATGCATTTAGACATTAGAATATATGTTAAATTATGCTTTATTACTTCTGCAAAAATGATCCCTATGAAGCTGATGATCGAATAATTCCTGTAAGCTAACCTTCAATTCCTGTAAGGTAAGCAACAAATAAGGTCAACAAATTATTACAGTTTTAAAAATAAAATTAAACATAAATAGATAGCATTCTTAAATTTTCAAGGCTAACAAAAGACTTACACACATGAATACCATTTTGAAAGAATTCATACCATTTGTAACTTACAACACTAGGTAGATCTTGAGATTAAGATTTTTTCTCATCTGTGATGTCAGAACAAGTTTTTACCATGGTGGTGAACTTGTGCTTTTATTTACATTATTGGGACTTTCTTTCTCTGCTTAGCATATCTGACTACAAAAATTTAGGTAGATAAGATGTTTTCTCATCTGTGGTGTCAAAACAAGATTTTTACGATGGAGGTAAACTTGTGCTTTTATTTACATTATTGGGACATGTCTTCCTCTGCTTCGCATATCTGGTTACAAAAACTTAGAAATGCTTCCCACTTGACTGATATGGAATTTGTGAGTTTGATTTTAGTTTTTCATGTAATGTCTAAATGAGTCTTTTTCTCTATCTTTACATAATTTCAAAAGAGTTGAAATTATTGCTTCAGTGCTTAGTATTTTATTGGTGTTTACCATGCTTACTGGAAATTTGGATTCAGTGCCCTGTTTTGATTGTTTCCTTTACAGTTACTCTGTCTCTTCTTTCAATTAATTTGTCCTTAGGCTTTTTGAAACAAATGGCTTGCATCTCCTCATATTACTTCACCGATAGTTCACTAAAATCCTATTTAGTTTGTTCCATGTGCTTGTTGCATGAGCAAAAATAAGCGCGACCTTTGTAAAATGTGACTGAACTTAAAATTCGGCTGAGAGGTCTCACTTTTCATTATATTTTGATATATTTGTGAAATTTTCTCTCATAATCATGTAAGTTCACGGGTTTCTTCAGTATCTGTTTTTCCTGGTATACCACTTAAGCGCGACCTTTGTAAAATGTAACTGAACTTAAAATTCGGCTGAGAGGTCTCACTTTTCATTATATTTTGATATATTTGTGAATTTTTCTCTCATAATTATGTAAGTTCATGGGGTTTCTTCAGTATCTGTTTTTTTCTGGTATACCACTTTTGTTGCAGTTCCAAAATCTTTGCAATTCTAATATATATTCATAACATGACCAAGTGTGAAATAATAATTCTTACGCCAGGAGAACTTAAACTAGTATTTCTGAAATTGGCACCTTTAAAGTTTTGAGTTTTGCAGCTATGGCTTAATAGCGAGCTGGATTACTAATGTAGCCCAAGTATTTTTAAACTTAAAAACACCTGTTTTATTAAGCAGACTTAAAATCTAATAGCATCTTGTCCTCTTATTTGATTTGCTGTCTTTCTGAGCAAGATGTTTGATAGCTTACTGCACTAATTTGTTTGTAATCCTAGAAAAAATGATCTATTTTAGAAGTGTGAAAGTTGAGCTTACTGTACAGTGTATTGTTTCATATTGCTTTTGTTAAGTTGGTCCAATCAACATGGACATAGCGGGGCTTTCGTTGTGGAGACCCTACCCTGTATAAAGGGTTATCGGGAACGACAACAGGACGAGAAACGATGTTTAGAAGTTTCCCATTGAAGAAACTAGGAGAAACGATGTTTAGATGTTTAGAAGTTTCCCATTGTATTCAATAGGTTAACTGTATAAGCTAGAACACATACATAAACTCTGTATAAAAAATGTTAATTGTAACTGTATAGGTTAACTGTCACCACCCTATGGACAGAACTGTAATGTAAGAAATCTGATAAATGAATGGACAGAACTGTAATGTAAGAAATCTGATAAATGAAAACAATGAAAACAGAACTGTAATGTAAGAAAAATCTGATAAATGAAAACAGAACTGTAAGAAGAATGAGTTGTAATTCATATAACTAACTTGAATATATTGGCCACTGTTTTGTGATGTTGTCTTCAAGTTTGCTGAATAGTTTGAAAGCATAAGATGCAACTTCAACAGTGGGTGGACTTCTTTTATAGTTTTGGGGACTTGATTTTAATTGGTGGACATGGATGCACATGGATTGCAATGGCTTCATTTTGAATGTGTGGTATGGATTTAATTTGCTGTGATCTAATGGTTGGGAATTGTTTATTTGTTGATCCATGTGCTTTGATTTGTTTTAATGAGAAATAGAATGAGTTGGGTGTCATTTATTGCAGTTATTGGGTCTGGGTGTCATTTATTGAACAAAGTGGATTTAATTGTTATTGGGTTGGGTGTCATTTATTGAACAAATTGGATTTAATTGTTATTGGGTTGGGTGTCATTTATTGAACATAGGGTGCTTAGTTGTTGAACAACACAGCAGTTATGGCTGACATACATTCCTTTTGTTATGTGCAGGTAGGCATATTTATTTGGGATGCAAAGTTGGAGTTCTCATGAGTGGGGGTTGAAGTGACTGCTGTTTTGTACTTCTGGAATAGACCAGTTGGAAGCCTTTATGGCTCTAGCTGTTTTCTACTTGGGTCAATATGTTTTGCAATATTAAGTAGTAAAATACTATTTATGGATAGTTGTGGGCCCAGTCAATGTATGGGTGATTTTTGGACATAATTTAAAACTTATTTATACATAATGTTATTTATTTCTGTTTAAAATTTGGTTTCAAAAGTCTTAATCACTGGTGGTTTGGTGGGACCAGTATTATATCAACTACTGGTCCCTGCACAAGAATAGGAATCCCTCCCCTATTTTTTGGCTATTCAACTCATTATCATTGGCTATCTGACACATTAGAGTCATAATTTTCATAGGTTGGATTATGTTGTATAGTCAACCCTTTACTATGCGTAAGATATTTGACGGGACTAACGTCGAATATCCAACACCCAAGATGGCCAAAAACACATTTAATCATCTGACGCTTTGCAGTCAGTTTTGCGACGCCAACATGCATAAGATATGTGACAGGCTTAACAATATACACCACCCAAGATGCCAAGAATGAGTTTCAACATCCGACGCTTTGAAGTCAAATATTCGACACCAACACCTTCGTTCCATCATATATTTTACATCAAATAATCAACGTCATATTGGTCTAGTGTGACAAGATCTGATGTTTTGTTCCGTCAGTATGGAGTCGGATGTCCGATGGTTTGGTGTTAGATAAACAACATTATAATAGTTTAGTGCGACGAGAGTGTGATGGATCCGACAGTTTGTTCCGTTAGTGTGGAGTTAGATATTCGACAGTTGCGACTTAACTTCAAATACCTTACGAGTACTTGAGCATTAAAAAAAATAATTTAATTTGGGCTAGGATCTAGCAAAAACATCGGTAAATAGGTAAAGCCAAATTACCATATCTTAGCCCTTTCATGCCACATGTTTCTCACTTGGAAGACATATATTAGTTGATGGCTAGAAAGACTTGCAACAAACACTCCTTGATATCTCAAACTTGGTCATGCTACATCTACAAGCTGTACAATCAAGGATGGGAGTGGTCACTACATGTTTAATAATTATATATTTTTCATGGTTTCACCCACCATGGCTTCCACTACCAAGATAAAAGAAACACATTTTAGTACTCTAGATTCCATTTGTTTGTTGACCACTAGTCATGATAGTAAGCATCAATTTGCCTTGACACATCAACTGGGGAATGTAAAGTACCAAGAATTAGGATTTGAGGAATATTATAATTTATCAATGAACCAATGCTTGTATTTTTAATTACACAAGTCCTTATTTCTCGATCAATGATTTGCAAGGAAGTGACTCATTGGTTTTTATTTCATTGACATCAATGGATTTTAATGAATTAAATAAATTAAACTATGATGACATCAACATTTCTAATCTTGTAGGAACATTGTTCACCCATTAAGGTTGTCAGATGCATATTTAGTCTACTCCAATTGTTCTAGCACATTAGTGACCCACGTAGTGCAGTTTTAAAATCACAAGGACACAATTTTAGGTTTACAAGAAATATTCCAAGGAAATATAATTTGGTTGCTTCCCACTCAATGTTAACAACTTCACAAAGAGGCTCTCAAAAATTAGACATGTTGTTTGGATATTTTTTAGTAGATCAGAAAAGTCACATTTCTACATCTTAGCTCTTTCAGGCCACATGCATTTCAGTTGTAGGGCATATATTAGTTGATCGACATAAAGACTTGCAACAAGAATGCATAAACATTGCATACTTTATTAGGGGACATCCATATGCTACACAATCAAGGCTGAGAGGGATTACATCAAGTTTAGCAATTAGAAATTTTCATGGTTCTTCCAATCATGGCTCCAATCCCAAAGACAAAAGCAACACATTTTAATAATTTAGGATCCATCAATTAGTGACCACTAACTTTTCTAGCAAGAATCGAGTTTCCTTAACACATTGGTTGGAGAATATCAAATCCAAAAAAACAGGTTTGATAAGATAGGAAACCTCTACTAAAAGGTTAAACCTCTAGAATATTCAATGGTACAACACCCAATTAGTTGTGCCTAATCATGTATCTCCTCTCTATATTCACTAAGCTTTCATTCATTTTATTTTTATTTTACTAGTTTTTTTCCCCTCAAAATGGTAAACATTGGTAAAAAGGGAGTGTGGTAACATTTTTCTTTTTGAAGTGCATGTTCCCTACTACATCCCCTTGTGGCCTCCAAGAAGGTGAACCCCCTTGGAGTACCCACATCCTAGGATAGTAGAGAGCACAACCCCTACCCTTTGGAATGCATCTACATGTAACATTGATCTACTCATTTTGTGGTGGCTTGTATCTTATGAAAAAATAAAGAACTGATGTTTTTGTTGATTCAAGAAGGACCACTACAAATATACCTAGAAGATTTTAGTATTAAAGTTAGGAGAGTCAGTATGAATACAAATTTTTGGTGGATGGAAGAAGATAACAAATAAAAGGAACTTTAAGGTTTGAACTTTTAAGGACCATGCACGGATACAATGAAAATGAAAGGAGGTTTGAATGGTCTATGGTGGCAATCCAAGCAAATGTGAACAGGAAAAGGTTGCATCAACATTGCCAAAAATATGGGAGTTTTGTTCCTCCTAAACAACCTTGCAATTT
Source organism: Pinus tabuliformis (assembly GCA_031772625.1). NCBI lineage: Eukaryota > Viridiplantae > Streptophyta > Pinopsida > Pinales > Pinaceae > Pinus > Pinus tabuliformis. Next base: position 1,816,345,184 of record CM062818.1, read on the forward strand.
CAACTATAATATGTCAAATTTCAACTACTTCATTGTCTACCACAATCCACAACATATTCTTTACATAGAAGCACACAACTGGCAACATCATCAACAACAACAACCTTTTCTTTTCAACAAATAGTTTTAAATATGTTCCAATGAAAACTACAACATATCCCGCATCATGTTCAAAAAGTGTAGTAACAACAATCACATAATTATCTTCATCCTTTTATTTAGTGATTGTTTCCTACATTATGAAAATCGCATTGTAATATAAACACTACAAAGTTCTAGTGTCACATGGAAGCCATAAACAAGTGTTGGAACACCTTTCAAGATTAGTTGAAGGTACTCTCCAAAGAATTGTTGGTACAATTCAACTATCATAAAGTATTAAAATCAACATCTTGCTAAAGTGATACAAGATGAAAATTCAAGTGAAAGGTCTGAGACTTATATTTAATTTAACAATGTTGACAACTTTGGCCATAAAACACAATAAGTTTTCCATTGGCTTAGACATATTGGTATCTTCCACACTGATTGGAGCATCTATAAGCCACTTTGAATTTTCAAAAATTAGAAGTAATAAAATAAAAAGTAGTTCTTCGCTCAAGAGATGAGACTGCGCTACCTTATTGGTTTCCTTCCATAACAAAAAACATATGGGAAGAATTTCAAACCCTTATACAACTACGAAATATAGTCTGATTTTTGCACATGAAAGCATTGAAGGACATCAAATTTAAGGGCAATACTCCTAAACCAAAGCCTTTTTACTTTTATGATATTCAAATATTACATCCATTATCTCATCTTAGTTGTTATGCTTTCTGAGAAATAAAGAGATTATGCTCAGATTTAGATTTCTCTTTAGAATTCCAAATCCCTCCAGGGTTGAAGGTGCTTCCCATGTCAACAATGGTGCATTTGGATGAATTCCTTTATAAAAATTCTTCATAATTCAACCCTTGGAGATGGCAAGTTTTAAATTTTAGGTTTATATACATTTTAATTCATAAATTTATATTATAGAAGGATGGTAGAAAGAGAGCCCATATATTATTTTGCAGATATTAGGTGTAGAACACTTTATGCCTTTTGGTGGAGGTCCAAGGCATTGTCCAGGATATGAACTCGCGAAGGTGGGGACTACTTCTTCATTCATCATCTAATTCTCAACTTCAGGTATATCAATACCTTATTGTAAAATATGTGGTGTTTGTATTCAAATTTTATGAAATTATTAAAACATATAACTCATGAAAGATTCAAAAACTAATGGCAGATGGAAAGTTCAAGAGTGGGATTTTGCTTTGGCATACCCATACATAAATTTTGAGAAATGATTACCCACTATCATGAAGAGTTTGATTTGAAAACATTAAAATACGATATGTATTAGAAATATCGTGCAATTATAATATGAGCTATTTGGGAGGACGCTAACATACTAAGGATATGGACCCCAAAGATTTCTTTTGAATTGGAAATGACATAGAACTGATATTTTGCATTATTTTCCAATATTTGGAACATGCAGAGTTTGAATGTGGATAATTAGGGTCAAGAATAAATGAAATAATGATATAGGAATAACTTGAACCAAATCATAAGGCAAAGCAAAGTATAATCTTGCAACCTTTCTTTCTAGAACACAGTTCTCGCTATTGCAAGCACATGTTTTATAGTTGAACACTTGTTGGGCCCTAAGAATGTAACTGCTCCATAGAAGGCCCCTGCAAAAATAAAAAGATCAATGATGTTGTCCTTAATATCATATATTCAGTCAACATCTTTCTTCATAGCTGATAAGATGAGTCTTTACCATACAAAATAATAGAACTAAACATTTTTGTTGTTAGTCAATCCAAACAATAATATGTTTTGAAATGTAATCTTTCTTACATAATTATATCTTAGGTACACACTATTTTATGCTAACCTTCCAAAAGATTATTCCAATGGCTAGAGCATAGACAAATGTGAATATGAATCTAATAGTATTATAATCAAGACTTCACTAGTAATTCCATGCTTGCTTCCAAGAACACACATTGAACTATCCAAAGAATGATTGTGAGTATTGGGTTGCAAAATAAAGATATTTTACTTTTGGAGATGGAGTGTTGAGCTCATTCACTAATGACTTATTCTACCTTTATTGCCAAAAAAGGGATGATTTTTTTTTTGTAAACATTGTAGAGCTCTATGTATTACTATTTTCAAAAGTTTTTTACATCCATATTCTCCGGATAGTCACCTGCCCGAAGGAAACCAGGTGATCACCGGTCAGTGTTAAAACCATTCCAAAACTGGAATAAGTTCATGATAATCCATCCACTGTTTCTATGTTGACTGTCTCTACTATTATTGCTAAAGATCAAAACATGCATGCTTATTTCCTTCATCAAATTCAGAATTCAAAAACAAAACTATCTTGATCTCTAGATTAATCCTCATCCAAGGATGTTGTCGAAATTGATGCCTTTGCACTGGGGCCTGGCAGCTCTCGTCTCTGTTCCAGTTTCCACTTGATCGTTGTTAGGGTCTGTTCAATCCTTCCCAGTGCGAGATTGTTCCGGTAAGTCTGTATCTGTATGGTCGCTATTTCCTTGAGAAGTTCCGCCCTGACCGGGTCCTTCTCCTTGCTACTTTCTTGTTTGTCAAATACTTCTCCTTCCATGTGTTCATGGTGGAGAGTCATGGCCCGAGCCACGACGTGTTCCATGATCCAGTACTGCTGTAAGGTCTTCTTGAACATCGATTGTCTTCCATTCATTGTCCTAGGGTCCTACAACATTCCTTCCCATTCTTCCATGGGTATGTATCTGCACCTCAGGTTGTCTCTTAGATCTCGCTCCCAGCTCCAAATCTGTTCCCTAACTTCCTTCGGATTTCCTTCCATGTATGAATCAATGATCTTCTTCATTAGTTCTCCATCGGGCTTCCTGCCCCTTTTCTATCCCTGTCTGCTGGTTCCTTCTTCTTTCTTGCCTGTCCTCTTGCTTCTCCTAGGAGCCATTCTTCCTTCCGTTTGGCCTTTAACACCTTTTCCTTATTGCTCTTTGTCCTGTTTCTCAGTCTTGCCCTGTTCTGATGTGAGACCTATCACATAATCAACACAAATGTCAGCTGTATCATTTAAGTTTACATTATTTTTCGTAGGTTCCCCCCCCCCCCAACCTCTGGTTTCCCAGCCTCTGGATTTTAGACCTCTGGCTTCCCTCCTACTGAGATTGGCTTTGGCCTTAATAATTCTATGGTTCATGGGGTAACAATGGTTACTTTGCTTTTCCTAGCCCAAGCAGAGATCCCACTTCTGCTTATTTTTCCTCCTCTCTCCCGAGGCCTCGCCCCTAGTGCGAATTAGGCAGCTGAGGCCTCCCATTAGCTTGGTTTTCTCAGATTTGCCAGCCAGATTTCTTTTGGCTGAGTTTTCTCCCCTCCCCCTAGGGTGCAACTCCATCCCCCAGAGGTTCTGGAGTTTTGTTTCCTCGCTACCCTCATCCATGGCTGCAGGCATTCTTCCTTTCCTTAGAATATAGTATGCCAGGACCTCTACTCTAAGGTGGGGGTAAGTAGAGTTTGGTGCAGACAAGCCTTTGTTCTCATACTGCTCGTGATCTCTCCTATCTGTCTATCCATCTCGAGCGACCAGGACCTCTTTGAAGTGTTTTCCTTTCAAACCTCTGAGATTGCTGTGGCAATTGAGGTGATAATACCTGGTATGCATACCATACTACATTCCTAACCTACTTCTCAAACAATTTACACTATCAGAGTTTAAGTCTAGAGATATCACATACCCTCTTACTGCGCTTCTCCTTGCTTCCTTCTTCTGCTTCTTCACGCTACCTGCTCTCTCTTTCTCGTCACCTTTCTTCTTTCTCGTCTGCATGCATATTACCTCTTTCCCCTTTTCCTTAGACTTTATTCCTTTTTCATTCCCTCCTCTTGTCTTTACCGCCAGCTGTCCTATTTTTGCCTTGGCACGCCTCCCTTCCCTCCTGCCTTGGGATGCTACCCTCTTGTCCTGTCCACCGTCCTGCATTAACTTCTTTCCTCTCCCGGCTGCTCTTGCCGTCGGGTCGCTGACTCTGCCCTGCCACTTGTTATTATTTCACTGCCCGTCCTCGAATTTGTTATCCTGCCCTCTCCTCTTCCATTCCTTTCCATCTCTAGCCCCGTACGCTTGGGGATGGTCCTTCCTCTGCCCTCCTCCGTCATCCTACCGGAATCCAATCTAACCCTATCCTGCTCCACCTCTGTCCTATACTGTTCCTCCTGCGTCTTTCCTTTTCCCTCTCCGCTCCTGTATTTTCTGGGCGAATTCTCTAGATGCTCGCTTTTGATCCTGTCTTGTTCTATAATTTGGATCAATTGCTCCATATCCTCTTGTTGATGGAGATCTTCCACGCTTGCATCTAGTTGCTGCTCTCCTTTCCGACATCCCTAGTTCGCAAGGCAATCTGCAGGAGCATTTCCTTTTCGTCTCACATGGGAAGGTATGATGTAGGCTATCCTTCTCAATTGTTGGCTTATTTCTTTAATTATCCATGCCGTCCACTAGCTTTGACTCAGCTTCTCTACTGGTACTCCGTGCTATATTTGTTTGAGTGTTTCTATCACGAGCTTCGAATCCCCTTCTATTTGGAGTTTTTGATATCCTTCTCGGATAACTATTTCTATCCCCCTGTTCAGCGCATGGAATTCTGCCTCATTATTTGATGCAGTTCCACAGTCCGTCGCATAAACCCATCGAGTTCTACCTTTGTCATCCCTGAATATTCCTCCTATACTCGCCTCCCCTGGATTCCCTTTTGTTGCTCCGTCAAAGTTTAGTTTTGTGAATCCCTACAGCGGGTTCCTGTATTGATCGTCTTCTCCAGCTTTTCCAGCCTTATAATTTCTTCGAGCCATGTCTATAGTACTTATTTTGATTTGCAAGCGGTTTAGAATACATGTCTCCGTTTGGTCTGCTTTCTAGTCTTCGTCACTCCATTTCTCGAGGATTATGGTTTCTCTTATGTTTTGTACTGTTTGGCTCCATATTTCCTTCTTAGCTTTTTCGTCTTCCTTGAATATCAACCGATTTCTTGCTTTCCATATGTTCCACAGGAAGAACCCTATGGATAGATTCCAGGCTCTATTCAAGATTGCATTGCGTTACGATTTACTCCATTTCTCTACAGTTGTGGTTATGCTATTTGTATCTCTGTTGCTAATCTCGAAGAGCTGCTGGTGGTCTTACCACAGGGTATTGCTAACGCAACAGGAGTTGGTTAAGTGCTCCATTGTTTCTTCTTGTTCCCGGCATACGACGCAACACGATGGACCTTACATCCCCTTCTTTCTCAACTGGTCCAAGGTTAAGGCTCGCCTATGGGACAAAATCTAGGTAAATAGTGCTATCTTTGGCCAAGTTTTCATTTTCTAGATTCTATCCCACTTTTTGATTTCTGGGTTGTTGGTGCTACCAGCCTTTATATAATATCCTTCTATTGTCATAAACATTCCTTTGATGCGTTTTCCCCATCTTATAATGTTCGTTCCTTCTTTGACTGCAATTTTCCTTGTCTCCATCTCCTTTTTGTAATTTGCCCACTATTCTGTTTTTGGTGCTTCTTGCTAGTCCTTTTTCATTTTCCATTTTCTCCAATATCCGTCCCTTTCAGGCAACCAGTAGTTCCGGGCTGCGTCTTCCTCCATTTGGGTGGTGAACTGTTGAATATCTTGGAGTTGAGGTTGCTGGTGGAGGGTTTCTCTCTGTTGCCATGCCTCATTCCAGAAGTTTTCTTTGTCACCCTCCCTGATTTCCCAGAAACTATGTTCTCTTATCAGGTCCCTATTTGACCTTGCTAGGTTCCAAATTGCTGAGCCTTTCTTTTCTGATTGGCTTCTCAATTTTCCTTCAGGGGATCTTGCCATCTCATATTTCTTTTCCCATAATGTCTTCCATAGATCTTCTCCTCCTTGTATCCATCTCCACCATAGTTTTGCACCCATAACTTGGTTTAAGATATATGGATCTTGCAACCCTAATCTTCCTTCTATTAGCGATTTGCTCAGCCATTTCCATGAAAGCAGCACCCACTTTTTAGTTTTGTTTGTTCCTTGCCATAGAATTTTTTTGAAAATTTCCACCATTTTTTGACATATTGTTTTTGGAATAGCTTGGTTGGCCATTTGGTATATTGGCATTGATTGGAGGACCGACTTAAGGAGGATGAGGCGACTCGAGGTGTTCAGGGTTCTGAACGTCTAGTTGTCCATTCTTTTTTGAATTTTCCCTATCAGACTTCCCCAGTTAGCAATTCTATTTTGCTTATCACTGAGCTGGACACCTAGATATTTGGTTGGAAACTTCCCTATTTGGAACCCCATTGTTATAGCTAGGAATGATTGAGAAATCATTGGGGTATTAAAGAAGAAGATTTCTGTTTTATCTTTATTTATCTCTGTACTTGATGCTTTTGTAAAATCTTCAAGGATTTCCAATAATTTCTTTGCTTCCTTGAGATTGGCTTGGCCATACATCATTACATCATCTACGAATTGTTGATGTGTAATGGGTAGTTCTTCTCCCCACAATCTAAGGCCTTTTAGCTTTCCACTATTCACTCTTGCTTTTAATAGTCTACCCATACCAGCAACAACTATTATGAACAGGAATGGGGAAAGACGGTCCCCCTGTCTAAGCCCTCTGGATGGTTTAAAAGTTTCTGTAGGGGTTCCATTTAACATTATGGACATACTTAGAGTGGTGATCATAGACATTATCCATTCTATCCATCTATCATCGAACCCGTAAGCTTTTAGGATTCTCTGGAGATATTCCCAGCTTAGCTTGTCGTAAGCTTTAGCTAGGTCGAGTTTGATCATCATTCCTTTGTGTCGTGAATTATTTAGTGAATGGATCGCCTCTTGTGCAACTACTATTCTGTCCACTATCTGTCTCCCTTTCACGAACCCTGTTTGTTCCTTGGAAATCAATTCTGGAAGAATAGATTTTAATCTGTTCACCATTATGGTGGCTAGGATTTTGTAAATGACATTACATAATGCTATTGGTTTGAAACCTTGAGGTTCATCAGCCTTTTCTATCTTCAGGATTAATGCTAGGAAGGTTTCATTCCAAGCTGGATGCATTCTTTTCGTACATCTTGATTCTTCCACGACATTTACAATGTATTGCTTCATAAAAATCCAGGTTGCTTGGAAGAATTCTGTTGTGTATCCGTCCGGTCCTGGGGCTTTGTTCTTTGCCATTGTCTTCACTATCTCTTCTACCTATTTTTCAGTTATCACCCTTAGGAGTGCCATGTTCTGTTCTCGATTCACCCTTCTGGGTATATATTGACTTATTTTTGCTATCTCCTCTTTTCTATTGCTTTGTGTTTTAGTCAGGATTCCTTTGAAGTGCTGTATCAACAACCTCTCCATTTCCTCTTTCTGAGTTAACCTGTTGCCTTGGTTATCTCTTAGAGAAAATATTCTATTCTGCTGCCTATGCTACTGCATGGCTCTGTGGAAGAATTTCGTATTTCTTTCCCCCTCCTTCAGCCATTGTACTCTTGACTTTTGTCTCCATAAAATTTCCTCCTATTTTCTTCTTTCCTCCAGCTTGTTTAGTACCATTCCTTCTTCCTGAGCTAGTTCCTCTGTTCTCCCATCTTCTATTATTTTCTGTTGTATTCTTTTCATGTCTGTCTGAAGCTTTTCTTGGTCTTTTTGAATATTGCCAAATTCATCTCTATTCCATTTCTTTATTTTTCCTTTTAGCTCCTTTAATCTTAATTGGAGGGTGTGCATCTTGTTCCTTCCTTTTATTTCAATCTCATTGTTCTGCCACCATTGCTCAATTTTTCTATGAAGGTTGGTTCTCGCAACCAAAAAACTTCAAACCTGAAGGGTCTGTTCTGATTTTGATTGTTCATGGTGATTTCTAGTTTTATGGGCTAATGGTCTGATCCTTGGCATGGAAGGATTGTCACTTCATAGAATATGTCTTTCCCTATAAAGTGTTCTCTTGCTAGAAACCTGTCAAGCCTGGAGGCTATCTGCTTACTTCCTCCTCTTCGGTTGTTCCAAGTGTATTTTCCATTAATGGTATGTATATCAATCATTTTTAGAGCCGACTATGTTTCTCTAAATCTTTCCATGTCTGGTTCTTCCCGTTGCAATCCCCCCTTCTTTTCCTCTTTTGAAGTTGTCATATTAAAATCACCTGCTATCAGCCACAATTTTTCTGTGTGCATGTGTCTTAACTGTTGCATTTGGAGGAGGAAGTTTCCTCTTTCTACTATTATATGGGGTCCATAAACTGTCGAGACCAAGAACCAGTCTCTGTGGCCTATAATTTTGAATCTCCCTGAAAGGATCCTTTTCATTCCTATCTAATAGTCTACTGTGACTTCTGCAGGGTTCCATAGGATTGCAATTCCCCCCACACTGCCTTTTGCGTCAATTGTCATACATTCATATGTAGGTTTGAATTTTTTTAGAATCTCCTCCATTCCCCCCCTGTTATTTTTATTTCTTGTAACAACATAATTTGGGGTTTTTCTCTTTTGATCCTTTCTGCTAGGTATCTTTGCTTTCCTTTGCTATTAAGACCCCGAATGTTCCAGGATGTAATTATCATTGGATGGTTGGGGTTGTTAGGTGGAGGACTGCTGAGAGCGGTACTACTCTTCCCATATTAACTGGAATTTCTCCCATAACCTGTATTGACTCCTGAAGATTCCTTCTACCTCTTTATTTCCCTCCTTTCGCTTTACTTTGTTGATCTTGGTTATTTTCAGGTTGTATGCCTAGTTGCTCATTCATTCCTGTGTTTCCCTGATCTCGTCTTTCTTTATATTTTTGGAAGGTTTCCTTGTATAATTTTTTATCCTCTTCTGGGATGAACCTTTCGTCCAAAAGTTTCCTCAGGATTTCTTCTTCTGTCGTTGGATCTTCCCCTTTACTAGTATCTATTTCCATTACTTCATTTTCCCGGTTCTCCTCCTTTTCCTTTCCTATCTTTTCCGCTGTTTCACTTTGGGTTTTTTGCTTTGTGCTGTTTGCGTCTTGGCTTGGTCTGCCTCCCTATTATTTTTCCTCCTGGTAATCCATTACTCGGATCTCTTGATCTTCTTCTTCTACCTGTAGGATTTCAAACCTATTTGCCTTATTTGTTTTGGCTGGTTTTTCTTTTTTTCCTTCCTTAGGGGTTTCCTTTGTGGGTTTTTTCCTATTTTTTATCTCCTAAAACCCGTCATTATCTTCTTGATATTTTCTCTGTTGCTTGCTCTTCCATTCTTCCTCTTCTGCATTCAGGGGACATTCCTTGTAAAGGTGCCCATATTCATGGCATTTTCTGCATCAGAAGGGGATGTGTTCATAGTCCAGTGCCTACTACCACACTTCCTCATGGTATTCTAGCTCCACTGCCCCTGGAATAGGGTTCACTATGTTCATATAGACACAGATTCTTGCATAAGAGGTATATCTTCCCTTCTTTTTTGATTAAGCTATTTTGAAAAAGCTACCTATAGTGTTTTCTATTCCTTCCAGAATCTCAGGGTCCCAGAAATCCATTGGTAATCCAAACAGTCTTACCCACACTGGAGCTACTAGGAATTTTTTTGTATCAGGGTTGTAACATTCCTCCCACTACCTCATGAATAAACCTACATTATTATGAAAATATGGACCATTTTCAAACACTCTTTCTTTATCTTGCAGGTTTGAGAAGATTACTGTAAAGAAGCCTCGTGCGCCTAGCTTAAGCTCTATGTGGCCTCGGGGTTACCATTTCTGCTGTATCCATATTATCAGGTCTTTTTCTAACGGCCATACACCGATGAACTTGCATATTAATGCGTGGTCCTTCATATAGCTTCTATAACACTCGAGTTTGTTCATGGGAATAACAGATCTTAGTTTCTCTGCTGCACATGGTAATCATTTGCCTTTGCTGCTTGCCTGCCATCTTGCTCCGAGGACAGGTCCTTGTGTCTTTATTTCCTCCGCTAGTTTTGCTGTTGCTCGTTCCTTCTCCTACCGCTGCATCTCTATAGGAGGGGATCTCTCCCCTCCTGACTTCCTTTGTCATTTCTGTACTCTCTTGGTTTTAGTGCCACTTGTCTGCTTATTTTCGAGGTTTTTCGCGCTGCCTACCTCATGGCCGCATGACCATTAGGGTTGCAGAGCTCCAAGAAACCCTCATCGTTTGTCTCGGATATAAAAAAGGGATGATTTTTAGAATATGAGTTTGAAGCTGATATATTTGATATTGTAGACTTATTTTAATGCTATTTATTATAAGCATAAGGATTCTGGTGGGAAAATATCGATGTGTTTAATGCTTACTTATAAAAGGGAAGAGTTCTTGTAATGCTCGGCAAAATTCTATCCCCAAACCATGTTTAGCAGCAACAGAGGTAACTTCCAACATCCATGTAGCTGGGTTGTATTTATCTTTTATCTTTGGCACCCCTGGAATATCATGCAGTTGTCATGACAAAGATATAAAAAATTAACTTAGATATATACTTTAAATTAATAGCACTCCATTCAAAACTGTTCCTTATCTATTGACTATAAGAAGCTGTTGAGTTTTTACCTCAAAGCATTTAATAACCTTGTGAGAATTTTGGCCTAGTGGCCCAAAGAAAATGGATTTCCCTCCATTTTTCATCAACAATACTGGAACACATCATGGTATATTAGGGGAATTTTGAGGTCTAAAATGGGTCTCCTAAGGAAATTATAAAATAATAGTGGAAATAATAAAATAATATTAAATTACATCCTCAAATTTTAGAGGGGAAAAAGGAAAAAAAAACTATTTTTTCAACTTATCTCCCCATGGGTTTACTCAAATTTCAAGTGGGAACACTCGTTGGATGCAGAATTTGATTCTTGATCCAAGGAGCACCCATGTTACATACTTTTGATGGAACTTGCTACACAGAGAATGAGAAATACATGAAAAACATGATTGCAATCACGTTTTTTTCATGTATTTCTCATTTTTCATGTAGCAGGGTCCATTGAAAGTATGCAATATGGGTACTCCTTGGATGAGGAATTAAATTTTGCATCCAATGAGTATTCCTGCTTGAAATTTGAGTAAAACCTTAGGGAGATAAGTTGAAAATAAAATGTTGAAAAAATAGTTTTATTATTTTACTATTTTTTAATCTTTTTACTTTTTAACCCCAAAAATGGTGAATCAACCCCCATGGTTGACATCATCATTTTGATTCTTATAAAGTTTATTTTGGTTGTACATTTTTCTTAGGAGGCCCATTTTAGACCTCAAAAGTTCTCTAATTAAGACAAAAATCAACATCAATCTCTAAAACAAATGAAATTGAGTGATCTTATAATATAACCTTTGTTTACCTCATCAAAAGCTTTAAAGATATTAATGTTAGGATGATGAATTGCAGAGACAATAGTCCTTCCAGTATCTAATGTATTATAAGAAGTCACATCACAATTACAGTTACTCTATCATCCAAACCAAATGTGGGTTAATGCATGAAAATTACAAAAGGATTTGCAACAAGCTCCATAACTATTGTTAACCTTTTCCTTTGTTCAATAGACAATTGAGTTATCCCAGGCAGGCCTATTAGCGCATCCATTAAATTTTCTAATTCCAATAATTCCATGACCTCATTAACATAGACTGAAAAATTAGAATCTTTTGCATGTTAGTAACATAAGAATTTGACGTCAGGTCAAAAGAAAACACTATTAGACAATAAACCTGACAAAATGATAGTTGTAGACTTAAAATTTTGGTTTCTTTATCAACATCTGGAATTCAAAGAAATGTTGAATATAACAAGGATTCCCATATAGTAACCTGTGGAGAGCTTATATCATTCTATTCACAGTAACTTGAAATGCGAGTAAAGTTTTCTTGTTTTTTGAGAAATCCAAAGATTCAGATATTATCATCAATTTATCCTCAAATATTTCTTCTAGCTCAAGCATCTGAGAGAGTTGTCTAACTAGTGCCACTGACCCCCATCAATGTTGTAAGAATGTCAGGATTGAATTCCCTAGTAACATCTTGGAGTAATTGAAGTCTACCTTTAGTCACTTCTTGTTCCCTCATTTCTTGTAAACAAATTCAAAACTTGTCAGCAAAACCCTTCAAGCAATGGAAACAAAAAACGGTGGGTATGACTTCCCAATTAAAAAGGAAGTTAGGAATCACCTCTATATTTAAGTGGGAGTAAAGGAGTCTCCTTGAATAGGAGAAATTATCTATTCTCAAGTTAAAAAGGAGAATAGGGATATCCTCTCTGGTTGAGAGGGAGTGAAGTTGGACATCACATGTGCGTTCTCTTCTTCATATGTCAAGAACTTGACTAGAACTATAAGTCTAAGTGAAGGCCTTGGAGAGAGAATGGTAGAGGATTGGATAAGCATCTTTGGTTTCCTTGAGGATAAAACATCTAAGAGAGGAAATGGATTGACACTCTTTGAGGACGTGACATGTATCCAATATAAGAGTGGGTGAAGAGGACCGATATTCTTTGAGGATTCAAGGCCAAGAATCCAAGATAAGAATAGTCCTAAAAGGACATACTTTATGTACATCTAGATGGGGTATGTGCCTTGTAGAGGTAGTGCAGTATCACACTTAAAGCCTCCCGACATAATGGTCTTGAGTGAAGTAGAGCTAGTCTCGTTAGGCCTCAAAGATAGTATTGGTTGATCATAATGTTGATGCTTACAATTGGCTTATCAATCCGACTATTCTTTTGAGAAAATTTAAAGGGAGTATTGTCCTTGTACCAGTTGGAAAATTATGAATACCTCCCTAGTTAAGAGGGAGTGTTGAATAATGTAACTAGTTTTAGTCTTCATAATTGTTATTTGACTCATGTAATGATGTAAATATTATTTGGAGAATGAAAATGATGTAAATAATTAAAAAAAAATCATTTTTGGAGCATGGGTTTCATGCTCAAGTCATTTGGTCATTAGATCAAGCATACATTGAATGCTCATAGGGTTTTTCATGAGTCAAGAGTCATTGTCACTTTGTAAAATACCCTTGTGGGAACTTGTATCAAGAAAAAGATAATTTATTTTGTATTTGGTAGTATATAGAGTGCTCCTAAGAACAAGTCGACCAACCAGGGAAAGTTGACCTATAGTGGGATTAAAGAGCCACTTGGAAGGTTATATCTTGTATTCATGTGATCTTCATTGTTTTTATTTTGTCATTGATTTGATGATAAAAACATAAACATAAACAAGAGAAGAATAATATAGTGTCACAAATAATGTCAAAGCAAGGAAAGGTGAATTAATACACTGCTCTAATGAATTTTCCAACAAATCCAGGGCCTTCTTTATCTTTATCGAGTGACCCCTTTGAGGGGGATATGAATTTGTTTACTATACTTGTTTATTCACAATATTTTCGTATTTAAATATTAGCTATGTAATAGAACATATGAAATAAGGGAATAGGTTGAAGCAAGTGCATTCACAAAGTGAATAAATGGACATATTTTCAATATTTGTTAATAAACAAATGCCTAATAACAATAATACAAAATTGAATGCCAAATGTAATGTTACCATTTTGAGCTATTTGCTTTCGATAGTTTTTCCACTTCAACATCTGAATTGATATTAGTTATCCTACACATATTCATGAGACCAATGAGGCAAACTTAGATTAAATTTGACCAAATATTAAATTTAATTGCATGAATAAATGATAATTAAAAATATTTGAGTGCATCAATACCTGAATGAGCTCCTCTCGGTTTCAATATTATTGTAGTTTAATCTTGGAGAAAACCTCCCT